>JABWTJ010000196.1:561479-871835 GCA_016801875.1 Solanum sitiens | reverse complement strand
CGTTCCGACACCATAGTATAAGGGATCGGGATGTCAAGACAACAGACACGTAGAAATAAAGGTGTTGGTCGAGGGGGGGTTGGTTGCTTCGGTTGGGGCGCTCGGGGGTGTGTGCTTTGGGGGAGGGGGGTGGTTGTCTTTGTGTGCGGGTTGGGTGGTGGGAGGGAGGTGTTGGTTGGTTTGGTGTGTGGTGGTGGTTGGTTCGTGTATTTGGGTTTGTGCGTGTTTGTTGTGCGGGGTTGGGGGTTGGTTTGTGGGTTGGGGGTGTGTGGTGGTTGGCTGTTGGGTGTGGTGTTGGGGTGTGTTGTTTTGGCTGTGGTGTCAGTGGGTTTTGTGGTGAGAGTGGGTGTGTGGTTGGGTGCGGGGGGTATTGGTGGTCACGTACCGACACATAGTATTAGGGGATCGGGTGTCACGAACGACACGTAGAATTAGGGGATCGGAGTGTCACATACCGACACATAGTATTAGAGGATCGGGTGTCACGAACCGACACGTAGAATTAGGGGATCGGAGTGTCACGTTCCGACACATAGTATTAGGGGATCGGGTGTCATGAACCGACACGTAGAATTAGGGGATCGGAGTGTCACGTTCCGACACATAGTAGTAGGGGATCGGAGTGTCACGTACCGACACAAGAGGAAGAAAGATAATGAATCTTGAGAGATGTTAAAATACTCAATGTAATGAACCTAATTTCCCAAATGAGTGTGGTATTGAGGCTTGAGTCCTCATGGATGAACTTGGTAGTACTTATTGATGATTATAGTACTTGTTGCTACATGTTGAGTATTGTAGTTGATTTATGATATGAACTGATATATACTGTTTTCTATTTTGAGTTGGCCGATGATACCTACTCAGTACTTGTGTTTTGTACTGACCCCCTACTTGTTGTTTCTTTCTTTGTTATTTGGGGAATGCAGCAAACGTACCGTCGTCTTCAACTCAGCAGCAATTCTAGCCAGTCTTCACTACACCGGATTTCAGGGTGAGCTAATGCTTCTAGCTTGGACTGGATCTTCCCTTCAATGTGTTGATGCCTTGAACTTCCGTCATGGACTAGCCTTTTATTTATTTTAGCTTCTTAGATACTTTTAGATTAGTAACTTGAGGATAGATGTTCTTGTGATGATGACTTCCAGATTTTGGGGATAATGAGTTTTAAGTCTTCCGCTTTGTATTTTGTTCAATATGTTGGGGTTTTAGATTGGTTGGTTCGCTCACATAGTAGGATAAGTGTGGGTGCCACTCGCGGCTCGATTTTGGGTCGTGACAGTTAAGATCTTCAAATAAGTTAATGTGATTTAGTTGGTGAATATAGTGTTTGAATTAAGTTAAAACTAAATTAATTTGACTGAAAAATTTATTAAGTTCTTCAAATAAGTAACTGTGATTTAGTTGGTGAATATAGTGTTGGAATAGAGTTAAAACTAAACTAATTAGACTTAAAAAGTTGTTAAAATTTTCAAATAAGTAACTGTGATTTAGTTGGTGAATATAGTGTTTGAATTAAGTTAAAACTAAACTAATTTGACTTAGAAAGTTATTAAGTTCTTCAAATAAGTAAATGTGATTTAGTTGGTGAATATAGTGTTTGAATTAAGTTAAAACTAAACTAATTAGACTTAGAAGGTTTTTAAGTTCTTCAAATAAATTAATGTGATTTATTTGGTGAATATAGTGTTCCAATTAAGTTAAAACTAAGCGAATTAGACTTAGAAAGTTATTAAGTTCTTCAAATAAGTTAATGTGAATTAGTTGGTGAATATATTGTTTGAATTGAGTTAAAACTAAACTAATTAGACTTAGAAAGTTGTTAATGTGATTTAGTTGGTGAATATATTGTTTGAATTAATATAAAACTAAACTAATTAGACTTAGAAAGTTATTAAGTTATTTAAATAAGTAAATGTTATTTAGTTGGTGAATATAGTATTGGAATTAAGTTAAAAACTAAACTAATTAGACTTAGAAATTTTTAAGTTCTTCAAATAAGTAATGTGATTTATTTGGTGAATATAGTGTTTAAATTAAGTTAAAACTAAACTAATTAGACTTAAAAAGTTATTAAGTTCTTCAAATAAGTTAATGTGATTTAGTTGGTGAATATAGTGTTGGAATGTTAAAAACTAAACTAATTAGAATTAGAAAGTTGTTAAGATCTTCAAATAAGTAAATGTGATTTAGTTGGTGAATATAGTGTTTGAATTAAGTTAAAACTAAACTAATTAGACTTAGAAAGTTTTAAGTTCTTCAAATAAGTTAATGTTGTTTACATCCCCACTCTGTTCAAATAGGGCGAAACGTCGCGGCAACTCAAAAAATAATTAATTGATTCAATTTTAATGAGTTTTAAAAATGAACGAGTTTTAAAAAGAGTCGCCACCTAATTTTAGGAAAAAATTAGGAAACCATTAAATGATCTACGAAACCAATTTGATTCTAGGTAAGGGGTTCAAATTATTCCGAAGGGAAGGGGTTAGGCACCCTTCGAAATCCACAAGTGTGGGTCCCGGCTGAATTCATTTTTTTCAAATTGAGGAGGAAAATAAAATAATGTACAAGTATAATAAGCATTCAATATGTACAAATAATAAAATAATAAATATAAGAAACGGCCTAAAGTTTGCCTAACGTCAATATATATAAAATAATGAATAAAAAAGTATGATTCGAACTACATTCGAATAATTTCAAGGAGAAGCACCTCCGGGTACCTGTAAAGACACTCAGTAAAAGAGTTAGTACCAAATAAATATAAATAAAAATGAATAACTCAAATAATAACTTAAAAATAAAAATCCGTCTTATTAACATGAAAGGCCTTGGAAATCGACGATAATTTCTTCATCGGCCAATTTAACAAATAAACATATATGAACTTAAATTAGATTTTCGTCTTTTAAAATGGAAAGGCCTCTAAACCCGACGGATAGATTTTTCATTGGCCAATTTCAACATATTAACAAATAAGTTATATGAACTTGAATTAAAAATTTCCGTCTTTTGAAATGGAAAGGCCTCTAAACCCGACGGATAGATTTTTCATTGGCCATTTTAACAATTTTAACAAACAATTTATATGAACTTAAACTAAAAAATTCCATCTTTTAATATTGAATAGGCCTCCAAAACCGACGGAGAGTTTTTTCATTGGCCCTCTTGACATATAATTCAATAGCGTTAAAAGTTAAATGATAAAATAACACTAGGTAACCATGTGAAAAGTGGAACAAAATGGGGCAAATAATCCTACAACACAATTGACATCCTAACAATATTTAATAAAATGAAGAAAATTAAAGATATGTTCGCCGAGAAACTTCTAAACAATTGCATTAGCAAAAATTCCAAAGGCTAGGAGCAAAAGAAATGAAATAACAATTTAAACACACAATTAAATTAAAGGAATAACAATTCAATCAAGCAATATAACAATAAACAAAGTCTAACTATAATAAATGTAACCCAATAAAGTTTAAATATTATAGATATACATATGGAAAAGAAAAAATATCAACAAATATGATTTGGAGTTTAGACACTTAGTAAAGTGTTAGTAAGAAACAAAATATGAATTTATCAAATAATAACTTAAAAATAAAATCCGTCTTATAAACATGAAAGGCCTTGGAAATCGACGGTAATTTCTTCATCGGCCAATTTCAACATATAAAATATATAAACTTAAATCAAAATTCCGTCTTTTAAAATGGAAAGGCCTCTAAACCCGACGGATAGATTTTTCATTGGCCCTTTTAACAAATCAAATAATAATATTAACATCAGCAAACACCATCATAAAATGACAAAAAAAGAACAATCTAAACAAGCTGTTAGGAGAAAATTTCTTGGGCCACAACAATAAACAAATGAAAGAAAAAAATAATAATAATAAAACAATATCATGTTATCACAAAACCCAATAAAATTTGCTGGAAAGTTTCAACATTCACAAAAAGTAACAATAGGACTAATAAATTCAACACGAGTAAGGAAAATATCTCTAACACCAAATAATTACTAGCCAAAAATAATTAACAATAATTCAATATCAGTATAAAACAAACTAGAAATTAAACATTCAAATAATAATCAAAGAAAATAAAAGTAGACCCAACTTGACCATAAAATATGAATAAAATAAGCACCTGAGCTTAGCATCTACTCAACATTGAATAAGGATAACAATAAAAGATAAAATTTATCTAGACATAACACAAAAATAACGAACCAAAACATGCTGGAAACTAAAGTCTAAAATAAATAAAATATCACTCTAACATGATAACAACATCAAACTCCATAAAAGTTATATCAAACATCTAATTATAGTTAAATTAATAAAATAACAACCGAAATGACAAACATAATATTGAATAAATAAAGTAATTTAAATGACTTAAACAAACAAACATAGCAGTTAAAACAGACAGCGTATACTATGCCTGTCATAATCATAAATAATTAGTAAAATACAATTAACTAACTGCAGCAAATAAAACAATAATAACCCAACAAAAATAAAATAAAACCAAAACAAACAAGAACCTAACAAATATAATGAATGTGAAAATGGTGAAGCAAATACTAACAAAGAAAACATTTATCAAAAAGCAATAACAATAAGAAGTTGAAAAATAGACAAGAAAACACATAAAGGAAATATAAAATAAAAAGGGGGTCACCGGAGGTTGTTTGCCGGTCAGATCTGCTTGTGGTTTGCCGGATCTGCCGGCGGTCTTCGCAGGCTGCTGGTGGTTTTGCTTCTCACCGGCGGCTGCTTGGTGCGCGGGGGCTTTGCTGTCTTCGCAGGAGAAGCAAGCGACTGCTGGCGCTGATGTTTCCGGCGGCTGCTGCTGCCTGCAAAGAGAAGAAAAAGAAGAAGAAGAGGAGGAGGGAGGAGAGAACGGATTGGGAACGAGAAAAGGGAAAAGAGAATAGAATGAGTGAGGTTAGGCGGCTGTTGGAGAGAGGGGAGAAGAATGAGGAAGGGAAAGAGAGGGGGCTGCCCTTGAGAGAGGGAAGGGGAAGAGAAGAGGGAGGCGGAGAGGAGAGAAAGAGAGGGGGCTGCCAAGAAGAGGGAAGGTGAAGAGATTAGGGTTGTTTTTCCCCCTCCTCCTCAAATTAATTCCCCAATTTTCATTTATCCACCACCATTTTTAACCTAAAAAAGTAAAATGCAATGGACCCAAATGTGTGGGCTTGAAATTGTAGGCCCAAAATTATTAATAGAATTCCTAAATTTTAATTTATATTTTTTTTCCGTATTTGGCTAAATTTTAGATTGTGCTAAATTCAACATATATATTAACAAATGTAACAAATAAAATGAATTTTAAAATAATATAATGAACGTAACTAATGACATGTGAAATGTAATTTTAAAAATTAACTAACAAAAAATCCTAAATTTTGATAAATAAAGATAGTTATCGATAAACTTATTAAAAATTATATAAAAAAATTTATTCTAAACTATTAAATAAATAAAACTTTAAAATTATGAATTTTTAAAATGTTAGGCCAAAATTGGGTGTCAACAGCTGTCCCTTTCGTTGTGTATGATTGATGAAAGAAATCGTGGACAACGAAAATTGACAAACCCAATTTTGACCGAACACATGACCTTTCTAGAGAAGTGCGGTGAAAATATAGTGGAAGTCAATCCCGAACTCGCATCTAAAGGTTCCACGCTTTGTTGCGTCTTTGTTGAAGTAATTCGCGCATGTGGCTCCTCTGAGAGTGCATCCTCTAGAATGTTCTATAAAAAAAAACAAAGATAAAACTCATTATTATAGGCAAAACTAAAAGAAAAAGGGTAGCATCTCTTATGATACGATAAATGGAGATAAATACAGGTCCCTTGGTAGGACGAATGAAGATGATGATCAATCTGTAGGATTTGAAATGTATGTTCATCGGTAAGACAAATGAAAAGATTATCCGTCGGTAGGATTTTGAAAGCATGTCCATCGGTAGGACGAATGAAAAGATTATCCATCGATAGGATTTTGAATGTATGTCCATCGGTAGGACAAATAAAAAGATTATCCATCGGTAGAATTTTGAATGTATGTCCATCGGTAGGACAAAATGTAAACATCTTTCAACGCAAGTTTCCACCGACTTGAACGTTGAATAGATAGGGTGCACAACCTTCACCTCCAAATAGATGCGTCTTAAATGCAAGTATCTTTCAACGCAAGTTTCCACCGACTTGAACGTTGAAAAGATATGGTGCACATCCTTCACCTCCGAATAGATGCGTCTTAAATGCAAATATCTTTCAACGCAAGTTTCCACCGACTTGAACGTTGAAAAGATATGGTGCACATCCTTCACCTCCGAATAGATGCGTCTTAAATGCAAATATCTTTCAACGCAAGTTTCCACCGACTTGAACGTTGAAAAGATATGGTGCACATCCTTCACCTCCGAATAGATGCGTCTTAAATGCAAATATCTTTCAACGCAAGTTTCCACCGACTTGAACGTTGAAAAGATATGGTGCACATCCTTCACCTCCGAATAGATGCGTCTTAAATGCAAATATCTTTCAACGCAAGTTTCCACCGACTTGAACGTTGAAAAGATATGGTGCACATCCTTCACCTCCGAATAGATGCGTCTTAAATGCAAATATCTTTCAATGCAAGTTTCCACCGACTTGAACGTTGAAACGATATGGTGCACATCCTTCACCTCCGAATAGATGCGTCTTAAATGCAAATATCTTTCAACGCAAGTTTCCACCAACTTGAACGTTGAAAAGATATGGTGCACATCCTTCACCTCCGAATAGATGCGTCTTAAATGCAAATATCTTCTTGGCAATGTATAAGCTTTTGCGAGGGATGGAATCTTCTCGCGATGCATAAAATTTTGCGAGGGATGAAATTTTCTCGCGATGCATAAATTCCGCAAGGTATGAAATCTTCTTGCGATGCATAAATTTCTGCGAGGTACGACATTTTCTCGCGATGCGTGAATAATAACTTGCGATGCATGAATATTAACTTGCGATGCATGCTCTTTTGCAATGCATGAATATGGACTCGAGATGCATGATTTTTTTTTGTGCGATGCATGATTTTTTATTTTTATTTTTTTGTGCGATGCATGAATATTGACTCGCGATGCATGATTTTTTGCAATGCATGAATATTGACTCGCGATGTATGATCTTCCGCGATGCATGATTTTCCGCTATGCATGAATATTGACTCGCGATGCATGATTTTCCGCTATGCATGAATATTGACTCTCGATGCAAGATCTTCCGCGATGCATGATTTTCCGCTATGCATGAATATTGACTCGCGATGCATGATTTTCCGCTATGCATGAATATTGACTCTCGATGCATGATCTTCTACGGGGCATGAATATCTTCCCGCAATGCATGAATTTTGCGAGGGATGGAATCTTCTCGCGATGCATAAATTCCGCAAGGTATGAAATCTTCTTGCGATGCATAAATTCCGCAAGGTATGAAATCTTCTTGCGATGCATAAATTCCGCGAGGTATTAAATCTTCTCGCGATGCGTGAATAATAACTCGCGATGCATGATTATTAACTTATGATGCATGATCTTTTGCAATGCATGAATATTGACTCGCGATGCATGATTTTTTTTTTATTTATTTATTTTTATTTTTTTGCGATGCATGAATATTGACTCGCGATGCATGATAGTTTTGTAATGCATGAATATTGACTCTCAATGCATGATTTTCTGCAATGCATGAATATTGACTCTCAATGCATGATTTTCTGCAATGCATGAATATTGACTCTCAATGCATGATTTTTGTAGTTGCTATCAAGCTTCTCGTAGTACTTATCAGAATTTTTAGGTCTTCCTCAAAATTCTGTCCCAGTTAGAATTTTGGCAAATCTCAAAATGATCTTCAATCTTGACTTGTTGGTGATAACACCTCTATATTGAGAATTTTTGAGATATTTTCAAAAATTCTGTCCCAGTTTTTATTGTAAGATGGAATAATAATCACACTGGGTACATGACCGAGCCGTTGTGGCGCCTACATATCCTGTTGATCCAGGAATCAGGTCAAATGTAGTTCCAAACTTGTAGATGATGAATACTGCAAAAAATCTGAAAGAAGATCATCAGTAGAAAATGTACAATATGAACATGATGAAATAGAAAAATAATATTGCATGTGATATCCAAAGCCTATAAAAAAACATGTCACATTTTTGGACGAACAATCCATGCCGTAAAATATGACTCTCACACATACGAGATTAACCCGATGACACTTTTTACAATGAACAGCTCAAAAGGCAATTTTTTTTTTATAAAACTGAAAGATTCTTAAAAAGGTTTTAAAATATTAAAGAATGAGTGTTTTTTCACTTTTTTCTTTTCTTTTTAAAAAATAAAAAAAAATGTGATGAGATAGTCAAACCTTCACTACAATTGGTACCAACTGTTGAGATTGCAGGTAAATCTCTCATTTCCTTTTTTTTTTTTAAGATTGAATTTAAGGTAATTCCTACAGCTTCAAGTGGTACCTCCAATATACTTAAGGATCAACATGATCCGTTCATCTTGTTTCAACAATGGTTTTGAATTGTATCAATCCTCATGTTTCAAGTGCCCTCACGAAAAAGACTTGTCCTATTTCACACGTATTTGAAACATTTGATTTTAGGACATTTTCCAAAGTGCACTCACACTCACAAGAATGTTCAATGCATACAACTGTGAAACCATATGCTTGACCCTTATGTAAATCTCCACTAATGTGAGAACATTTGGAATGAGATCATGTAGGGCTTGTCATTGGCTTGTAACGTAGGCTTAGGGATGGGTAGGATATTTATTTGGGATAAAAGTGACTAAATTCCTCCTTGAGCGTCACACAGAATTTGTGCTCTTAATGATTGGTACGACTTTGGCACTAGATCCTCTTCATCATTCTCTGACCTCTCAAATTCTTTTGAATTCTCATTTTTAACGTTTTCCCTTCTTTTTTTTTTGGAGCTCTCATTTTTTGGAGTTTTTCTCTTCTTCTCTTCTTATTTTTTTTTCTCTTAGTTTTGACTTCTTTTGAGTCCTTATTTCTTGGAGCTTTTCTTTTATTTCACTCCTTTCTTATAACTTTTTCTCCTTTTTGTTGGAGAATTTTCCTTCTCACCTTTCATTGACCCTGTAAGGGTATTTTTACCTTTCTTTATTTCCTCCACCTTTTTTTTTCTTCCTTTCTCTCTTTTTCTCTAGAGTCTTTGCTTCTTTGATTTTGAGAGACTCAATATCTTTGCTTTAGGAAATTTCAAACATGGATCTCCTCTTATAATTTGCACATTCTTGGTACACTCAAGAAGGTTGGGCCAAGAGAGGATAGTGCTTGTAAGCACTTAAAAGGGTAGTGGTTAAGATGTGGTTGTCCAAAGAAAGGTTTCAGGCTCAAAGTGGGAAAACTAGGGATTAATGTAATTTGGTAGGCTTTGAAAGGCACAATCGAGTCAAAAAAGGCCTACAATCCTTTCCCAAACCAAACATTACTCAGGATTTCGCCTCGAAAAACATTCAGGTCAAGTTCTAGATCAACAGTGTAACACAATTGAACTTTGATCAAAAGCTCACCACACAATGCAAATGGAATATAAGGTTAGTTTTATTCTTATCTTAATTGAGTGCAAGAGAATTTTCAAGCATCACAAAAGTACAGATAAGAGGTACCACGAGAATCTATAGTTTACCGCAAAGTCAGTCTTTTCTATCATATCAAATATATTTATATGCTCTTAACTACGTAGGTACCAATCGAGCTGAAGACATGACTCTTACATTATGCACAAGCTACTTTATTTTTTGAAAGAATGATTACCGAACCCGAGAAGGGCTGCCTACGTATCTCATTAAGATGAGAATCAGGTGTGCGTAGTTCATGTAGATATAACTTTGAAAATATTAACAAACTATTTCTAATTTTTTTTTATTTACTTTTGAAAAAATAATACCGAACCCAAGAAGGGTTACCTACGTATCTCATTAAAATGAGAATCAGGTACGCGTAGTTCGTGCAGATATGACTTGGAAAATATGCACAAACTATTTTATTTATTTATTTTTTATTTTTTTACCTTGGGAGAAGCTAATACCGAACCCAAGAAGGGTTGCCTACGTATCTCATTAAAATGAGAATCAGGTACGCGTAGTTCGTTCAGATAAGGCATATAATAATTTAAAGATTTAGACAACTCAAATAAATTCTTTTTTTTTGTTTTTGACCCCTTTGTGTGTGTGTTTTTTTCCGCACCAATATGTTTTATAGTCTCTTAATCGTCAATTTTTTATATTGTCTTTGATGTAACCTGCGAATTTTCACAGTAATTTCTACGTATACTCTTTTTGGATGTTTTCTTGGAACTGTCTCCTCCCAAATTTTCACGAAATCCAAACATTGTCATGACCATCCCCGACTGATGTCGGGGACGGTATTCCTACAAAAATATGAGAAATATGTGAGAGCAGGACCATCATGCAAAATAATAATAAAAATAAGTGGGTGTCACCTCATTGTCAAATACTCCCCTGATTTATCGTTTTGACTTAATATTAATGTCTTGTGAAATACAAGGACTCGCATTTCGCTAATCCTTTTGTCTCTTGCGACTTCGGACAAATAATGATTTTTCAATCAATTTTTCGCTGTTAAGAAGAACAACTCAAAATGTAAGAGTGTTAGTTCATGTACATAATGGATAATGCAAAATATCACACAAATAATGAATTAAACACACAAATATTATTTTAATTAAAGACAAACTGAAATATATCACATAGCATACAAACAATTATTGCGCGTCCTATACAAATATGTGACCCTTTTATGCCTAGGGTAGGCCTACCGATTTAAAAAGATGTATATATCATTTGAAACATTCCATTGTCCCAAAATCTAAATTTATACAAATTTATACGAATAAAATGAATGGGGATACATAATAGGAAAAATGGGATACAAAATATTCAGTCCCGCGCAGGGGTTCAATCCTATACTATGCTTCCATAGAAGGTCTTTCTCTCTTTATTTCTTCTCTTCTCTGGGTTCCCGCGTCTTAGACTAGTAACTTGTGAGGATTTTTTTTAAAAATAGAATAAGCTACAATATACTCCCAATTCCGAGGACAATGATTTTTCAGATGATGTATACATCCTTCAAATTTAAACAAATAAATATGATCGTCCGTTCAGGCCGTAGGCACTTTTGGACTCAAGGTGGTCTATCTAATGAACCCAACACACCTTGGGTGTTGGGTCATCTTAGTTCAATGCTTAGATTTGGACTTGGTTTTGCTCTATCTTAGGCTTCACTAGAATAGTTTCAAGTTGACGGCAACCCGAGTCGGACAAACAACGGGGTGAAGCTACCAAACGACGTCGGATGACCGCATTCCAACTATTCGTTTGATACTTCCAAATGAAACTCTTGTGTATTTCTGAAAGAAGCCGTGGAAAGGCACGTAACTTCCATTTCCCTAATGCATACTATTTGCCATTTGTCGAAAAGATGTATGAGTGCAATGACAATATACATACAATAAAAGAAAATGAATAAACAACAAATACAATATACACATAATCAGCGAAATATAAAAATACAAGGTACAACACAATAAAAGAAAATTTTCCTCAATTTTAAAAAAATGAATTCATATGGTTAGAACCTCTAATAGTCCCCAGCAGAGTCGCCATTCTGTTTACATCCCCACTCTGTTCAAATAGGGCGAAACGTCGCGGCAACTCAAAAAATAATTAATTGATTCAATTTTAATGAGTTTTAAAAATGAACGAGTTTTAAAAAGAGTCGCCACCTAATTTTAGGAAAAAACTAGGAAACCATTAAATGATCTACGAAACCAATTTGATTCTAGGTAAGGGGTTCAAATTATTCCGAAGGGAAGGGGTTAGGCACCCTTCGAAATCCACAAGTGTGGGTCCCGGCTGAATTCATTTTTTTCAAATTGAGGAGGAAAATAAAATAATGTACAAGTATAATAAACATTCAATATGTACAAATAATAAAATAATAAATATAAGAAACGGCCTAAAGTTTGGCTAACGTCAATATATATAAAATAATGAATAAAAAAGTATGATTCGAACTACATTCGAATAATTTCAAGGAGAAGCACCTCCGGGTACCTGTAAAGACACTCAGTAAAAGAGTTAGTACCAAATAAATATAAATAAAAATGAATAACTCAAATAATAACTTAAAAATAAAAATCCATCTTATTAACATGAAAGGCCTTGGAAATCGACGATAATTTCTTCATCGGCCAATTTAACAAATAAACATATATGAACTTAAATTAGATTTCCGTCTTTTAAAATGGAAAGGCCTCTAAACCCGACGGATAGATTTTTCATTGGCCAATTTCAACATATTAACAAATAAGTTATATGAACTTGAATTAAAAATTTCCGTCTTTTGAAATGGAAAGGCCTCTAAACCCGACGGATAGATTTTTCATTGGCCATTTTAACAATTTTAACAAACAATTTATATGAACTTAAACTAAAAAATTCCATCTTTTAATATTGAATAGGCCTCCAAAACCGACGGAGAGTTTTTTCATTGGCCCTCTTGACATATAATTCAATAGCGTTAAAAGTTAAATGATAAAATAACACTAGGTAACCATGTGAAAAGTGGAACAAAATGGGGCAAA
Organism: Solanum sitiens; assembly: GCA_016801875.1. NCBI lineage: Eukaryota > Viridiplantae > Streptophyta > Magnoliopsida > Solanales > Solanaceae > Solanum > Solanum sitiens. The sequence continues at coordinate 859,116 of JABWTJ010000196.1, read as the reverse complement.
TAATCCTACAACACAATTGACATCCTAACAATATTTAATAAAATGAAGAGAATTAAAGATATGTTCGCCGAGAAACTTCTAAACAATTGCATTAGCAAAAATTCCAAAGGCTAGGAGCAAAAGAAATGAAATAACAATTTAAACACACAATTAAATTAAAGGAATAACAATTCAATCAAGCAATATAACAATAAACAAAGTCTAACTATAATAAATGTAACCCAATAAAGTTTAAATATTATAGATATACATATGGAAAAGAAAAAATATCAACAAATATGATTTGGAGTTTAGACACTTAGTAAAGTGTTAGTAAGAAACAAAATATGAATTTATCAAATAATAACTTAAAAATAAAATCCGTCTTATAAACATGAAAGGCCTTGGAAATCGACGGTAATTTCTTCATCGGCCAATTTCAACATATAAAATATATAAACTTAAATCAAAATTCCGTCTTTTAAAATGGAAAGGCCTCTAAACCCGACGGATAGATTTTTCATTGGCCCTTTTAACAAATCAAATAATAATATTAACATCAGCAAACACCATCATAAAATGACAAAAAAAGAACAATCTAAACAAGCTGTTAGGAGAAAATTTCTAGGGCCACAACAATAAACAAATGAAAGAAAAAAAATAATAATAATAAAACAATATCATGTTATCACAAAACCCAATAAAATTTGCTGGAAAGTTTCAACATTCACAAAAAGTAACAATAGGACTAATAAATTCAACACGAGTAAGGAAAATATCTCTAACACCAAATAATTACTAGCCAAAAATAATTAACAATAATTCAATATCAGTATAAAACAAACTAGAAATTAAACATTCAAATAATAATCAAAGAAATAAAAGTAGACCCAACTTGACCATAAAATATGAATAAAATAAGCACCTGAGCTTAGCATCTACTCAACATTGAATAAGGATAACAATAAAAGATAAAATTTATCTAGACATAACACAAAAATAACGAACCAAAACATGCTGGAAACTAAAGTCTAAAATAAATAAAATGTCACTCTAACATGATAACAACATCAAACTCCATAAAAGTTATATCAAACATCTAATTATAGTTAAATTAATAAAATAACAACCGAAATGACAAACATAATATTGAATAAATAAAGTAATTTAAATGATTTAAACAAACAAACATAGCAGTTAAAACAGACAGCGTATACTATGCCTGTCATAATCATAAATAATTAGTAAAATACAATTAACTAACTGCAGCAAATAAAACAATAATAACCCAACAAAAATAAAATAAAACCAAAACAAACAAGAACTTAACAAATATAATGAATGTGAAAATGGTGAAGCAAATACTAAAAAAGAAAACATTTATCAAAAAGCAATAACAATAAGAAGTTGAAAAATAGACAAGAAAACACATAAAGGAAATATAAAATAAAAAGGGGGTCACCGGAGGTTGTTTGCCGGTCAGATCTGCTTGTGGTTTGCCGGATCTGCCGGCGGTCTTCGCAGGCTGCTGGTGGTTTTGCTTCTTACCGGCGGCTGCTTGGTGCGCGGGGGCTTTGCTGTCTTCGCAGGAGAAGCAAGCAACTGCTGGCGCTGATGTTTCCGGCGGCTGCTGCTGCCTGCAAAGAGAAGAAAAAGAAGAAGAAGAGGAGGAGGGAGGAGAGAACGGATTGGGAACGAGAAAAGGGAAGAGAGAATAGAATGAGTGAGGCTAGGCGGCTGTTGGAGAGAGGGGAGAAGAATGAGGAAGGGAAAGAGAGGGGGCTGCCCTTGAGAGAGGGAAGGGGAAGAGAAGAGGGAGGCGGAGAGGAGAGAAAGAGAGGGGGCTGCCAAGAAGAGGGAAGGTGAAGAGATTAGGGTCGTTTTTCCCCCTCCTCCTCAAATTAATTACCCAATTTTCATTTATCCACCACCAGTTTTAACCTAAACAAATAAAATGCAATGGACCCAAATGAGTAATGTGATTTATTGGTGTATATAGTGTTTGAAGTAAGTTAAAACTAAACTAATTAGACTTAGAAAGTTGTTAAGTTCTTCAAATAAGTAATGTGATTTATTGGTGTATATAGTGTTTGAATTAAGTTAAAACTAAACTAATTAGACTTAGAAAGTTATTAAGTTCTTCAAACAATTTAATGTGATTTAGTTGGTGAATATAGTGTTGGAATGTTAAAAACTAAACTAATTAGACTTAGAAAGTTGTTAAGATCTTCAAATAAGTAAATGTGATTTAGTTGATGAATATAGTATTTTAATTAAGTTAAAACTAAAATAATTAGACTTAGAAAGTTTTTAAGTTCTTCAAATAAGTTAATGTGATTTAGTTGGTGAATATAATATTTGAATTATTTTAAAACTAAACTAATTAGACTTAGAAAGTTATTAAGATCTTCAAATAAGTTAATGTGATTTAGTTGGTGAATATAGTGTATGAACTAAGTTAAAAATTAAAATAATTAGACTTAGAAAGTTGTTAAGTTCTTCAAATAAGTAATGTGATTTATTTGGTGAATATAGTGTTCGAATTAAGTTAAAACTAAACTAATTAGACTTAGAAAGTTATTAAGTTCTTCAAATAAGTTGATATGAATTAGTTGGTGAATATATTGTTTGAATTGAGTTAAAACTAAACTAATTAGACTTAGAAAGTTGTTAATGTGATTTAGTTGGTGAATATATTATTTGAATTAATTTAAAACTAAACTAATTAGACTTAGAAAGTTATTAAATTCTTCAAATAAGTAAATGTGATTTAGTTGGTGAATATAGTATTGGAATTAAGTTAAAAACTAATCTAATTAGACTTAGAAAGTTGTTAAGATCTTCAAATAAGTTAATGTGATTTAGTTGGTGAATATAGTGTTTGAATTAAGTTAAAACTAAACTAATTTGACTTACAAAGTTATTAAGTTCTTGAAATAAGTAACTGTGATTTAGTTGGTGAATATAGTGTTGGAATTAGGTTAAAACTAAATTAATTAGACTTAGAAAGTTGTTAAGATCTTCAAATAAGTAACTGTAATTTAGTTGGTGAATATAGTGTTTGAATTAAGTTAAAACTAAACTAATTTGACTTAGAAAGTTATTAAGTTCTTCAAATAAGTAACTGTGATTTAGTTGGTGAATATAGTGTTTGAATTAAGTTAAAACTAAACTAATTAGACTTAGAAAGTTTTTAAGTTCTTCAAATAAGTTAATGTGATTTAATTGGTGAATATAATGTTTGAATTATTTTAAAACTAAACTAATTAGACTTAAAAAGTTATTAAGATCTTCAAATAAGTTATTGTGATTTACTTGGTGAATATAGTGTTTGAACTAAGTTAAAAATTAAAATAATTAGACTTAGAAAGTTGTTAAGTTCTTCAAATAAGTAATGTGATTTATTTGGTGAATATAGTGTTCGAATTAAGTTATAACTAAACTAATTAGACTTAGAAAGTTATTAAGTTCTTCAAATAAGTTAATGTGGATTAGTTGGTGAATATATTGTTGGAATTGAGTTAAAACTAAACTAATTAGACTTAGAAAGTTGTTAATGTGATTTAGTTAGTGAATATATTGTTTGAATTAATTTAAAACTATACTAATTAGACTTAGAAAGTTATTAAGTTCTTCAAATAAATAAATGTGATTTAGTTGGTGAATATAGTATTGGAATTAAGTTAAAAACTAAACTAATTAGACTTAGAAAGTTGTTAAGCTCTTCAAATAAGTTAATGTGATTTAGTTGGTGAATATAGTGTTTGAATTAAGTTAAAACTAAATTAATTTGACTTAGAAATTTATTAAGTTCTTCAAATAATTAACTGTGATTTAGTTGGTGAATATAGTGTTGGAATAGAGTTAAAACTAAACTAATTAGACTTAAAAAGTTGTTAAGATCTTCAAATAAGTAACTGTGATTTAGTTGGTGAATATAGTGTTTGAATTAAGTTAAAATAAACTAATTTGACTTAGAAAGTTATTAAGGTTTTCAAATAAGTAAATGTGTAACGACCCGCTGGTCGTTTTGAAAACTAGGACTATTTTGGCTCCTTTCAGAAAATTTAAAGGGGGTATTTTAACTATCCGGTAACTACGAGTACCTAATTGAGAATTCGTTTTGTTTTTTTTGTTAAATTAGTATATAGTTAATAGTAGTGGGTCATATATATAATTCATTTAATACCTTTATTCTTGACCCATTAATTTATTTGAGTTAGTGGGATTAGTTTATTTGTTATACTTGATTAACATTTGAAAGGCAGAAAATAAAGGGTTCAAAAAAAAAAAAAAAAAAAAGAAACTACAGGCCGCGTTGGAATATTGTTACTCGCGAGTCGTGTATTGCAGGTGAGCTTTTAATCAAATTGTGTTATTGAATGTTCATAATAAAGATATTATTCTGATTTTTAAGATTTAGTGGGATAATATGGTGTAAAAGTGGTGGGTTAGGTGTTAGTTAGTCATTTGGGTGAAGGAATTTTTGTTTTTTTTTGCTATTTCTGTTTCATATTTATATGTCAATTTTCCAATTTTTGCTTTGTATACCTGCAAGGTTAGTGGACAAATTTGTGACTTTCCAATTTTTCTTTGATAGATAAAAATTAATTTTTCTAAGATTTTGATTTGAGTTTCAAGAATGCAATTGCCAGAATAGGTAGAAATAGACGATTAAATAATGGTTCCATATTATGGGTCCTTACAAGTACTTGGTTGAAATTTTGGATTTTTCTTAATTATTTTTGGCAAGGTTTTAGTTTAAATTAGTTTCCAAGGATTTTCAAATGGCTGCCAGTGATAGTTCTCTTTCTTTTTGGATTGAGAAATTGTATGCAAAGATACAGGCGTATAGGAATTTGAGGTGCAACAAATAAGTCCTTCGTAAATGGTTTAAGTTGTCTTATTTTATTATTATTATCACATTAATATACTAGTTTTAATATATTGAGATAGGTAATTAATTACTAGGTGTATATTATATGATTTAACATTGAATGTAGGGTATTTAGAGAGGTTAAGGTTAAGTTTGTGGCTTGAAATTTGACGAATTGGCATATAAATTATACCAAGATTTGGGCTTGATTGGAGATATGTGTGAGTTTTGGAGTTTATATTAGACGTATAAATTGAGTACCCATGAACTCGCTTACTTACGAATAATTGCACAATTGATAGATTGGGAACGTTCCGAAGCTTTCCGAAAAGGAAAGGAAAAATCTTGAAGATTGGTGAAACGAGTTCGGCTCTTGAGGTATGTTAAGACTTTTTAGACTTGTTGAAGGACGTTTTCCTAATTAAAGATAAAAAAATAAAATTAAATTAAATAGACAAAGGGTAAGGGCGAAAGATGGGGGTCTCGTATCAATGGTGTGACGGGCATTGGTACGAGTACCGGTGTTATAAAAGGGAAAGTTACAACTACAGAATGTGGATTGTAATTTGAGAATGCCAAAGCATATGGGCATTAGTTGATATATTATTGACTTGAAATCCTTGTGTGATTGTGTTTTCTTTATTACACCCGTATAGTTGTGATAATTGAGGTGATTATGTATTATGTTGATACTTGATTGATTGAGGTGCATCATCATCCCCTTATTTGAAATAATATTGTGTACATACATTGACATGAGATTGAGTATAAGTTGGGCACGTGGATATTATCCGTGCTGGGGATGGTGAGATGTTAAGATTGTAAATTGGGCACGTGGAGACCGTCCGTGCGGAAATTGTTGATTTTATGATTGTGCGTTGAGATCGTCCGCACAGACACGTGGAGATCGTCCGTGTCGGTATATAGACCTCGCGAGTCCCCCATGGGTCATGAACTCTTGATGTATTTCCGAGGAGTATCATGTATATACGGTTGAGAGAGTACTGGGTATTCTGAGACATGTCATTTCATGGTATCATATTGCATTGCATTTCATCACATCCTTCATTCTCGATTGATTATGTGTTTTATTTATGGTTGGAAATTACTTAATGTTTGATTACCTTTATTTGATGAAACTTGACTGGTTATAGACTTGTATAATTGAAGAATCAATTTTTCTTATATAAACTCCCGTTACTACTTCTTCGTTGTCGGTCAATGAGATATACTGGGTACACGTGGTTTCGTACTCATACTACACTTGTTGCACTCTTTGTGGTGCAAATTCGATTTCGAGTAGGGGCACATCTCGTGGAGCAAATTGAGTCCGAGCTTGGAGTGTCTTGGAGTTGTGGTGAGCTGTTTGGCTGTTCCGTGGCCCACACCTCCCTCTATCTTTTATTTATTCTGTTATTTAGTATTCAGAGAGGATATCCCTTATGCTAGATTTGTCATTTTAGTTTCAGACTTGCATCGTATTTTAGAAGCTCTTGTACTTAAGACACCAATTCTTGGGGTGGTATTTTTTTCTTCCGCATTTCGTACTTGTAAGGAATTCAATGTTGGAGATTCTTGATAAGTGTTTGTCTTTTTACTCATTTGTTGGTTAAGTTTGGTAAATATGTTGGGTTGGCTTACCTATTGGTAAGGAACATAGGTTCCATCACGACTTGCAAATTTGGGTCGTGACAAATTTGGTATCAGAGCCCTAGGTTCATCGGTCTCACGAGTACAAGAGCAATGTCTAGTAGAGTCTTGCGGATCGGTATGAAGACGTCCATACCTATCTTCGAGAGGCTATAAGACATTTAGGAAATATTCTGTTCTTTTATTCATTATCGTGCACACTTGACCTTGTCAAAAATTCTAATCTTGATATCTCATTCTCTCTCAGATGGCGAGGAATCGTACATCTGCAAGTGGTGGTCAGGATCCTATTCCTGCGCCTGCTTCTGGGAACACTATCCGAGGTAGAGGCAGGGGATGAGCTCGAGGTTGGGGTAGGGGCCATATTGCAGCACCTGTGAAAGGTCAAGTACCAATAGCTACCCAGGGTCGTGATAGGACCGTACCTCCTGATGCAGAGGCTATTCATGGGGATGTGCAAGATCATGTCGACGGAGATGGGCCAGATCAGGCTCCACCCAGTACTATTGTCACCCCAGTGCTTCAAGATACCTTGGCTCGTATGTTGGGAATCCTAGAGGGGATGGCTCAGGCAGGAGCTTTGCATGTCACTTCTGATGGCTCACAGACCCGTGTTGGGGGTCAAACTCCAGATCCGATAGTTGCTCCAGATTCTCAGACTCCCAGGACTCATCCAGCTGCTGCTGTAGCTCCTCGTTTGGATAGTATGGAGTTTCCAGATATGATATCACATTTGGTGAATAGGCCTTCTATGACTATTGATGAGCAAAAGATGTTTGGGAGGTTCAGACTAATGAATCCTCCTACTTATACTGGTGACTTAGCTGAGGAAGCATATGAATTTATAGTTAGTTGTCATGAGAGGTTGCATAATCTTGGATTGGTGGAGTCTCATGGAGTTGACTATACAACTTTTTAGATGACTGGCTCGTGGAGGGATTATATTAGTAGTAGGCCAGCTGGATCCTCTCAACTATCCTGGACTCAGTTTACTCAGGTATTTCTATCCAAATTTGTTCCACGCAGTGAGAGGGAGCGCAAGAGGGCCGAGTTTGAGGGTTTGCAACAAGGTGGTATGTGAGTTGCAGAGTATGAGGGTAAATTTCATGCCTTGGCTAGGCATGCTTCGATGATACTTCCCACAGAGGCTGAGAGAGTGAGAAGGTTTGTTAAGGGGTTGATTATTCCAATTCGTCTAGGAGTTTCTCAGGTTGCTGCTTCTGGTGTTCCATTCCAGAAAGTGGTAGATGCTGCTAAGGAGTTGGAGATGATTCGGCGTGAGGGATTTGAGCAGCGTGAGGGCAAGAGGACTCGTTATTCAGGTGATTATGGTGGTGGTCCGCCTAGGAGTCGGGGTTACGTGGGCAGAGGTTATCACCCTCAGTCTAGCAAACCCATTCATGCTGCTATACCAGCGTCTGAGGCTGGTTACGCTGGGTATAGCTCTTCGAGCTCATTGCATACTTCACAGGGTTCATCTTCTAGACCTATAGTTCGTGGAGGGCATTCTGGTCATTCAGGTCCCTCTCATCAGCCTACGTCTCATAGAGGCTGTTTTGAGTGTGGTGATATGGGACACTATGTGAGAGACTACCCTAGGACCAGACGTGGTAGCTTACATCAGGGTTCTCAAGCTTCGACTTTCAGGGCTGCACAACCTCCAGCTAGGGGTGGTGCACAGAGTGGTAGAGGTGGCTCTTACTCAGGTAGAGGTGGTTCTTCTTCTGGTCGAGGTGGTGGTCGTGGAGATTCACAATCTGAGGGAGGTCGTTCTCATTGTTATGCCTTTCTGGGTAGGCCAGAGGCTGAGGCTTCAGATGCTGTTATCACAGGTATTATTCCGATTTGTCATCGACCAGCTACTGTATTATTTGATCCAGGCTCTACTTATTCTTATGTGTCCACATATTTTGCTCCTAGTCTGGATATATTATGTGAGTCCCTTGATTTGCCGGTACATGTTTCTACTCCTGTCGGGGATTCTGTAGTTGTAGATCGGGTGTATCGTTTATGTATTGTTACCTTGATGGGGTATGACACTCATGTGGATTTAAAGGTCTTAGATATGGTAGATTTTGATGTGATTCTTGGTATGGATTGGTTATCTTCTTACCACGCAATTTTAAATTGCCATGCCAAGACAATCACTTTAGCTATGCCTGGAATTTCTACAGTAGAATGGAGATGTTCTCTTAGTCACCCTCCTAAGGGTGAGATATCATTTCTTAAGGCTCGTCAGTTGGTACAGAGAGGATGTTTGGCTTACTTGGCACACATTCGAGATACTAGTGTTGAGACTCCTCTGCTTGAGTCTATTCCAGTGGTGAGTGAATTTTCAGAGGTATTCCCGACCGATTTACCAAGTCTTCCACCAGATCGTGATATTGATATTTGTATTGATGTGGAGCCAGGCACTTGGCCTATTTCCATTCCTCCTTATCGTATGGCACCGGCTGAATTGAAAGAGTTGAAGGAGCAGTTGCAGGATTTGTTGAGCAAAGGTTTTATTAGACCAAGTGTATCTCCTTGGGGTGCTCCAGTGTTATTTGTGAAGAAGAAAGATGGATCTATGCGTATGTGTATTGACTATCGGTAGTTGAACAAGGTAACCATCAGAAATAAGTACCCGATACCTCGTATTGATGATTTATTTGATCAGTTGCAGGGTGCTTCAGTTTTCTCCAAGATTGACTTGAGATCTGGCTATCATCAACTGAAGGTTAGGGCAGAGGATATCCCTAAGACAGCTTTTCGAACATGTTATGTGTCACGACCCAAAATCGAGCCGCGAGTGGCACCCACACTTATCCTACTATATGAGCGAACCAACCAATCTAAAACCCCAACATATTGAACAAAATACAAAGCGGAAGACTTAAAACTCATTATCCCCAAAATCTGGAAGTCATCATCACAAGAACATCTATCCTCAAGTTACTAATCTAAAAGTATCTAAGAAGCTAAAATAAATAAAAGGCTAGTCCATGCTGGAAGTTCAAGGCATCAAGACATTGAAGGGAAGATCCAGTCCAAGCTAGAAGCATTAGCTCACCCTGAAATCCGGTGTAGTGAAGACTGGCTAGAATTGCTGCTGAGTTGAAGACGACGGTACGTTTGCTGCATTCCCCAGATAGCAAAGAAAGAAACAACAAGTAGGGGGTCAGTACAAAACACAAGTACTGAGTAGGTATCATCGGCCAACTCAAAATAGAAAACAGTATATATCAGTTCATATCATAAATCAACTACAATACTCAACATGTAGCAACAAGTACTATAATCATCAATAAGTACTACCAAGTTCATCCATAAGGACTCAAGCCTCAATACCACACTCATTTGGGAAATTAGGTTCATTACATAGAGTATATAAACATCTCTCAAGATTCATTATCTTTCTTCCTCTTGTGTCGGTACATGACACTCCGATCCCCTACTACTATGTGTCAGAACGTGACACTCCGATCCACTAATTCTACGTGTCGGTTCGTGACACCCGATCCCTTAATACTATGTGTCGGAACGTGACACTCCGATCCCCTAATTCTACGTGTCGGTTCGTGACACCCGATCCACTAATACTATGTGTCGAGTGACACTGATCCCTAATTTACTGTCGGTTCGTGACACCCGTCCACTAATACTATGTGTCGGAACGTGACACTCCGATCCACTAACATCATTCTATCAATTCATCAAGCCTTCTTTTATACCAAGGCATCATCAATAACAAGGTGGATTAGGGTTTCTTTAAGATTTTGGATTCAAAGCTTCATTAAGCTTATTTTATCACAATCACATAATCATATTCATGCAAGCATAAGATTAAGCATATAGAAGGGTTTACAATACTACCAATACATATCATTCACTATTAAGAGTTTACTACGAATAGTATCAAACCATAACCTACCTTCACCAAGGATTCTTGATCAAGCAAGCAATCTCTCAAGCTTCTTGTTTCCTCTTGGTTGTCTCTCTCTATAGATCGTTTCTTCTCCTCTTCTTCTCTCTATTTTTTCTTCTTCCAAACTCTCTCTCTTTTCCCTAATTTAGCATATAATTAGGTATAAAAGATGAGGAAACCACCCACTAAGTAACTCAAGGTCATCTCCTTTACACCCCCAAGGATTTGAGTTTTTAACATTGACCCACTAAAATTTATAATTATAGCAAGAATAGTCCAAAACTCCCCTTTAAAACTTACCCAGAAATTTGACCCAGACTGGGATTACGCAACCTGTGACGGTCCGTCGTGCCTACGACGGTCCGTTCTGCACTTCCGTCACGACGGACAGAGAATTGCTCTCAGTACCCAATTCTCAAGAGTTGAAGTGTTTTGAAACGGAACCTCACAACGGTCCGTCATGTATGTGACGGTCCGTCCTGCAGGTCCGTCACAGAGTTCAGAGAGTCGATTTCAGCACTCAAATATAAGAATTCCAAGTGTTTGGAACGAGACACCCTCGACGGTCCGTCGTGCCCATGACGGTCCGTCGTTGGATACGTCGTCTCAGACAGTTTTCCAGAAATAAAATCTGCTGCTCAAAACGACTAAGCAGGTCGTTACATAGTAATTCATGAATTATTACAAAACTACAAAACAAAACAAGACAAACTACTTTATATCTTTTCCTTTTACAATTTTTTCAACGAATCTTTTCTTTATTATCTCTATGTCTGCCATATCTCTTTGTCTTTGTCTGCCACCTTTGTACTTTTCTTCTTATCTTCTTGCAACGTGTTTATCTTTTGCAGTATCTCTTTTTTCTTTTTACATATTTCTATTCCAGCTGTACATCTGGTATCTCTGTTACTTCTTCACCATTGCATTTTGAACAACGATGATCTGGATATTTATGACTAATTATCTTACAATATCTGGTTAATAAATTTTGAGAAATAAATTCTTTTTTCAAGGCTCTTGTAGTAGGTTTTTCTTCTGGTCTAAGTAATGATAATATCCATTGTTGTACTTCTGCCTTATCTGCTTCTCTTACAGTCCTTGAATTTGAATAAATCATTACTTGTTCTCTATAATAGCTCCATATAGCATTACCATTTAAATAATTGTCTGCTAATTCTTGGATAATAGTAGAGATTCCAATAATTCTTTTATTTGCGTAGAAATTTGGTATTTCTATTATAGGTATTTCTGGTTGTATTGATATATCTTCTGGTATTAACATAGTTCTTGTCAATCCTAGCTTCACAACTTGGATCACTGGTTTTATCTCATCATATAATATCTCTGCTGGTGTTGTGTAGAATTTTATGAAAAATAAATCTCCTTTTGTAATTCTTTTATAGGTTAAAAATGCCTTATGTATTTCTGGTATTCCTTGTAACTCTTCTCCATCGTATGTATATACAGTACTAAGTAAGCCATAGTGGTAACATGTGTTAACTAGATTTGAATTGGTTTTTGGCTGGGCAATGAGTTTATTATATCCTTGTAATTTTTGGGTTATATAATCTTGGTTTAGGTCTGTGGTTGTAACTGACCTTGGATTTGGTTTAAGAATGTTTGGATTTTATATATATTTTGTATGTAGGTTTGGGACAAATGGTTGTATATCTTTTTATCTTGGTGTAGGCTTGCTGCATAGGTATTTACTTGGGGTGGTGTCATAACTGGTCTTTGTATTTTTGGAGTAAATGGGTTTGTAAACATAGTATTTAAATTGGTATTTTTGTATTGTGATTTTGTAGGTTGTCCAACTGTACCTGCACTTGTACCTGCAATGTTAGATAAATTGTTTTGGGTTTTTCGGAGTTTTCCAACTTCTCCTACTAGCTCTGGAATTTTATTGTATTCCGATCGACATAGCTCCGCATTTTTATAGTCATGCTGCTGACTACTATCTTTAGCTTTAGACTTCAGATTAACTTCATTAGTCTTTAGCTTTTGTATCTCTTTGTCCATACTGTCCACTTTATTACAAAGTGTAGTAATTGATTTGAGTATCTCTTCCATCATATCTTTTTCTTGTTCAGTTTGTGTACCTTTGTCTTGATAGGTAATCTGCAACCATATTTTTGTCAGTTTTAATTACCTCAATTGTAAATGTAAAATTTAATATATTTAATACCAATCTCCTTATTTCTTTTATTGTAACTGAATCCTCTATCTTTCTAGTTATCCACCATTTTAATTGTGTGTTATCTGTTCTTACAATAAATTTATTGTAAACACTATATGGTTCAAATGCTAATAAACATTTATATAATGCAAATAATTCTTTTCTATTTATTTCCCATTTTATTTGTGCTTCTGTATAAGATCCTGAATAATATCTACAATGGTGTTCCATTTTTTCATTTTAATATTTATATTTTAAAACTCCTCCATAGCTATGATTGCTTGAATCTGTTTCAACTATATAAATAAATATCTTATTTTCATCAGGAAAATAAAGTTTTGGTAATTTTTTACATAAATTCTTAATATTTCTTATATGTTCTTTATCTTTTTTATCAAAATAATATTCAACATCTTTTTTAAGTTTTCGATGTAGTGGTTTTAAGTATTCTGCTAAATTTGGTATATATTCTCTTACTTGGTTTACTAATCCTAAAAAGGATTGTAGTTTTTTTTTTGTATCTATATCTTCATCAAGATTAATTATTTTTTGTACTATATGTGTTTGCATTTTTATACCATTTTTATCTATTTGTATTCCTAGAAATTCTATCTGTGATTTCATAATTTGTGCTTTCTTTTTACTTAAACTTATACCTGATTGTTTAATTATATGTATAAATTTTTCTAATAACCTAATATGTTCATCTTGTGTTCTAGAGAATAATAATATATCATCTATATAAACTATGCAATTTTCTAATTGATTAAAATAGTTATCCATAAAATGTTGATATCTACCTGGTGCATTTTTATATCCAAATGGTAAAACATTCCATTCATAGAAACCTTGTGGTACTGTGAATGCTGTTAGTTGTTTAGATTCTTCTTCTAGTTTTAAATGATAAAATCCTGATTTACAATCAAATTTACTAAAATAGTTATATCCTTGTATCTGTCTTATTTTTAATATCTTATTGGGTATTGGATAATTATAAGTTTTAGTTTTAGCATTTAGATTACGATAATCTATAACCATTCTACTTTTACCTCTTTTTTGTTCACTATGTTTATTTACTATAAATGATGGACTTGTATGTTTACTATTACTCTCTTGTATGTAATTATTCTTTAATAGTTCATCTATATGCATTTTAAATTCATTTAAATCATCAAAATTATATTTTAATGGTTTTTGCGTTATTATACTATTTTCATCTATTAATTCAATTTTTACTTTTGTCTTATGCTTTTCCCATCCTTCTAATGGATTTTCACTGTATAATAATTCTAATTGTTCATTTATTATTTTAACCTTATCTATTGTAAATATGATAATTTCTAGTTGGTTTATTTGTTTGCTATTTATGTTTTCCATTTCTTGATTTATTTTTTCACTTCCTTTTATCCATTCTTTTGGTTTTTTTTGTTTATTATTTACTCTTTTTGCTCCTATTTTATATCCACATGGTGTAGTGAACCACCAATGAGTTTTCGTTATAATATGAGGATATAGTTTATCTAAAAATGGCATTCCTAATAACATATCTTTTGTTGTAAATTCAAAATTATACATTTGTTCTATTATTAAGATTTTATCCCATATTTGTATTTTTATATTTTTTGCTTTATATGTAATTATACTACTTTCATTGTTGAATCCTGTTACTACCATAGGTGTTTTTAATTTTTCCCATTTATCTTCTAGTAAACAATTATATTTATATATATTTGTCTCTGCTCCTGTATCTATCATAGGTGTATAATATCTGTTATGATATCCTTCTACAATAATTTTTGCAAGTATATATATCTTCATTACTCATGTTGTTCTTTTTATAAGTATTTTCTTATTTTGACAGGTTATGATTAATTGTTCATCTTCTATTTTATATGGTTTAAATTGATCTAACCATTTTATTCCTAAAGTAATATTTTGATTTCCTTGGTAAATTTTAAATGGTATTAATAATAATATTCCTCCTATAATTATTTCTTTTTCTACTATTTCTTCATTTATAGTTACAATTTCACTAGGTAATCCAGGGCATACATGTCCTGTTTTTATAATTTCTGTATCTAAAACTAATTCTCTAATTATGTAATTATCTTCTTGTCCTGTATTTATTAATATCCTGTATCTTTTTCATTAATTATTCCAGTTATAAAATAATGATTTGGTGTTTCTTCTTCTGTATTTAATATTTTAGGAATTTCATATTTTCTTTTGGACGTACTGGCTCTTGATGAAGTAGTTCTATTTAATATATTTGGTATGCTTGAAGTGCTTATTCTTTCTTTTACTATTTCTAAATCTTCTTCCATGTCAATTTCTTTATAACTATAATCATTATTATCTATTATTGTAATTACTTGGTCAAAAGGGTTTTCTATTTTTATTCTATCAATTTTATTTTTTGCCATTACTTTATGTTTTGTTGTTAATATATATAGGTTTTTACATCTTGCTGTAAATATTTTACTTCCTGGTGCTAATTCTATTCCTGATAATTTCCAATATAATACTAATGATTTATCTATATTTCTATCTGTTAATGCTATTGAGTAATTTGCACTTATTATAAATTTAAATTTTTGGTATATTAAATTTCCTTTTACCGCACTAATTACACTTTTTTCTATAGGGTGTATTATTCTATCATCTGCTAAATATATTTCAATAGGTGTATCTATTCCTTCTCTAAAACATGCTTTTATTAGTATTTCTGTTCCTCCTAAATGTACATATTTTATAGGTGTTTTAGCTTTTATATCTTGTATTTCTTGATTTATCATTCTTTTGTTTAATATAGGTATTTGTGCTTTTCCTTTTGTATATTTACAATCTACAATATGTTCTTTTTGACTAACTACATAGTATTCTTCTTTTTGTCTTTTAAACCAATTTTTTAAAGTAGGTATTTCAAGTAGTTTATCTACGCTTAAATCTAATTCTTTATTTTTTATTTGTTGGAAAATTGTATTATCAAATATAATTTTTTGTTCTACTGATTCTTCATTCTGATATTCTTCTTTAGATATTATTTTTATATCATTTTCAGTCATTATATTTCTTCATTTATCATTTCATTATTTAATTCCATATTTATTTCTATATCTTCGGATTCAATGTCAGATAATTCATATATACTATCATTTTCACTTAATTCATAATCTATGTAATCTATCTGCATATATTTTTCATCATCCATAATTATTTCTGCAATTTGTTTACCTTTTAGATTTTTAGGTAATTTACAATCTCTAGCTAAATGTCCTAACTTTCCATAATTGTAACAAGTACAATCTGATAATTTTCTTTTTGGTCTATATGGTCTTTTTATTTTATAATTTTTTACATAATATCTTTTTCTTGGATTTTTATATTTATATCTGGTTTTAGTTTTTCTATAATTTTTATATTTTCTAGGTTTTTTATAATATTTATCTTTACAATCAAATTGTGGTGCTATTTTATTTTTGCAACATGCTAAATTTTTAATTAATACTTTTTCCATTTTTCTTTTTTCTTTTTGGGTTTCACATAATTGTATAAACCATTGTTGTAAAAATTTTATTCTAGCTCCTAAAGTATCTGTTATTCCTTCATTATTCCAATCTTTAATTACGTTTGTACTAAATGGTTCTGGTAATTTTGTAAAATATTGTTGTCTTATTTCTTTTGCTTCATCTATATTATACCTTGCTTTGTAATAATATTCTTTAAATGCACATGTATATTCTTCTATGTAACACATATTACATATTGCTAATTTTGACATTAGTTGTCTATTTATTATTTTTTCTTTATTTTGTTCTTTTATTTCTGTAGTCATACCTCCAAATTCATTTCTTATGGCTAATTTATATTTATCTAATATATCTATATTTGTTGTTGATGTTGATCCATCTATTTTTTTATCACTCCTAAGTGTTGCTATACTTTCTGATGGTAAATTTTCTATCCATAATTTTGTTGTTCCTACAAATGTTCTTTCTATATATCCTGGTGTGTCTTTTACTGTTATTTTGTTATCAATTAGCTGTTTAGATATATTTCCTATCCATAATAAAATTACTTTATTTATATCTATTACAAAGTCTAAATCTAAAAAGTTATTTTGTTCAATTATTGGTCTAGGTATCCATTTTTTATTTAATCTATTATTCCATATTGCGTTTGCTCTGTCTGATCTTTCATAACTTTCTGTATAATAAGTTGGTGTTGATCTTCTAGGACTATTCCTTATAGGACTACTTCTAGGACTATTATCTGGGGTTTTAACTCTTGATGTACCTGGTTTATTTATATCTCCTGTGTTTATTTCTATTTTTTTCAGTTTATCTACTTGTTCTAGAATTTCTGTATATGTTTCACTTATATCACTTATTTCTGAATTTTGATCATTCATTGTATCTAATTCATTTATTTCATCATTGATTTCATTTATTTCAAGATTTTCATTTTCATTTAATATTTGTTTCATTTTATATATTTCACTAGTCAATGCAACTTCTTTTTCTTTCTCTTTTTCTATTTGTTTTTCTTTTTGTTTAGTTTCATATAATAATTTTAACTGAGCTAATTCTTTTTCTAATTCACTTATTTTTGTATTTTTTGTTTCTTCTATCTTTTGTACTTCTTGTTTTGCTTGTGATTTTATTTTTTCAATCTCTTTGGCTTTATCTATTTCTTTATTTTCTTTTGTTATTCTTATCATAGCTGTTAAACTATCTTCTAATTTTGCTGTTTCTTTTTCTAGCATTAAATATAATTTATCTCCTATTTTTTTATATCTTCTTCCTAAATTTGAGAATATTATTTTTATTACTAATCCTTCTTGATTTGCATATGTTTTTTCGTCTACTGCAAATTCTTCTTTATTCATTATATTCATTATTGTAACTTATATCATGTTGTAATTTATATTCTAGGCAATTTATTTGTATTTCTAACTCAAATAAAACTTTTCTTTGTATTAATATTACTTTATTACTTACTCCTGCAAATATATTTTCTTCTAGTCTTTCTTTCTTAAATTCTAATTCGTATCTTTTTTCATTTATTTTGTCTATCAGTTGTTGTTTATATATTTCTCTGTCCATATTGTTTTTTCAAATAACAAATATATTTATATTCTGTTTTGGAAATTATATCTATCAACAAATTTTCTTTAATATCTTTTTTAGTAATTTTTAATAATTCATATTTTATATATAAATTATTTAACTTTTTCTTTATCTTTCTTACTTTTCTTTCTATATTGTTATTTACTTTTTTCATTTTTTAAGAAAATAATTTTTTGATAATATTCTTTTTTTAACTAAATTTAATCTTTGTATTTCTTTAGCATTAGTTTCTATATATTCTAAATATTCTTCTTCTCTAAGATATATATATATATATATTTACATTTTCAATTAATAATTTTTCTTCTAGATCTATCTTTTCTTTAGTTTCTTTCCATAATTGCAAATATCTATAATTTATCATTGGTCTCTATATAATTCTAGATCATCATATAAATAATCTATATCAAAGTCATCTGAAATAATTAGTTCTGACAAATCATAAATTGTTTCTTCAATTATTTCATATGTTACTAATTTATCATAGATTATTCTTCTTATATCAGCATCAAGATCCTTTAATATATAGAATAATAATATCATGTAATTAACATTATCATTTAATAAATAGGTAGTCATTTTATCATATTTTCACTAAAATTTTATTCCTTCTAACCTCTTCACAGATTATACTTATTTATTATGTAATAATAATAATTTAATAATTATCTCGTCTAGCACTACTATGGTTTTCTTCTTCAATCAGTTACCCTAACAGCGCCTCAACTCTGTGTACTCCCCTAAACGGCCTTCTCTTTGCCTACCGGTTTCCACTTTAGGATGACATAGTCTGGGCTTACCTACTCTCAGAATATTTCCATAGCAAACCTTCTAAAGATGATTATTATAACATTATTAAAGCATAATAAATACTTATAATCAAAAAGAGATTATCAGGAATAAAGCAGTTTAGCTACTCATGAATAAAAATGAGTATACCTGTTATTGTAGATTTTCCATATCTGATTTGTTTTCCATAACTAATATTTTATTTACTAGCTCTGATACCATTTCGCCATCATCTTGGCCCCTCAGCTATATTACGATTTATTATTGAGGGAAAGCCCCCTATTTATGCAACTAAACTTACATATTTGGCCAATATAAGTGGCCGACACTTACTTTACACATGGCCTAATTATATTTGGCCGACACTAAAAACAAAATACCCTACATTATTACTACTTTACATAATGGCCTCTTCTTTTTATTTTATGGCCGACAAAATACTTTAAAATTTTACATATATCTATTATCTATTGGCTAAAGTAAAATAATATCTAATCTTATCTTCTTCTTTTACATTTTTTTCAAAGATGCTTATCTCTTTCTTTTTCTTTGTCTGCCACTTTGTATTTCTTCTTCTTATCTTCTTTGCAACATATTTATCTTCTACAGTCTTTGACTTTTGTCGTATCTTTATTCGAATAGGACTTCGGGAATAGTATCATCTCCTTCATTGCATTTTGAGCATATGTGTTCTGGATATTTGTGTCCAATTATCTTACAGTATCTTGTTAATAATTCTTCAGAAATAAATCCCTTTTTTAATGCTCTAGTTGTTGGTGTAGATTCTGGTTTCAGTAGGGACAAAATCCATTTCTGGACTTCTTCCATATCTGCTTGTCTTACTTCTCGCGAATTGGCGTAAATCATTAAATGGTCTCTAGAATAATAACTCCATATAGCATTGCCTTGTAAATAATTATTAGCTAATTCTTGTATGATAGTTGATAACCCAATTATTCTTTTATTTGCATAGAAACTGGGTATCTCAACTTTTGGTATCTCCGGCTGTTGTCCTATCTCTTCCGGTATTATCATCTCCCGAGTTAATCCAATTTTTACTACCTGGATCATTGGTTTTATCTCGTTGTAAAGTATCTCAGCTGGTGCTGTATAAAATCTTATAAAAAATAAATTTCCTTTGGTTATCTTTTTATATGTTAAAAAGAATTTGTAGATTTCTGGGATTCCACTTATCTCTTCTCCTGTATATGTATAAACTGTACTCAATAATCCATAATTATAACAGGTTTTAACTAGATTGGGGTTTGTCTTTGGTTGTGCAATCAGTTTATTGTAACCTTGTAGTTTTTGGGTTAAATAATCTTGGGTCTTTTCGGTAGTCGTTGTAGATCTAGGTTTAGAGTTTAAAAAGGTTAGTATTTGGTATATATTTTCAATATAAGTTTGGGAAATATGGTTATATATTTTCTTTTCTTTATGTAGGCTGGCTGCATATGTAGATGTTTGTGGTGTTGGAGTATCTATTATTTGGATTTTTGGAATAAATGGTTTTGCAAATAGGCTATTTAGGTTTGTATTGCTTGGAGTAGTTTTTTCCATAGCTCCTGTGCTTGTATCTGCAAATGATAATTTGTTAATATTTTGAGTTTTTAGGTGTTTCTCATCGTCACCTTTTAGCTCTGGCCTTTTATCGTCTGCCTCACGACGTAGCTCCGCATTTTTAGAGTCATGCTGCTGACTATTATATGCTTTCTTCAATAGTTGTACTTCACTGTCAAGACTTTCCACTTTTTGACAAAGTGTAGTTATGGCATCTAGTATTTTTTCTTGTATATTTGGGCTAGTTTCTTCGTGAGATATAATCTGCAATAATATTTTTGTCAGTTTTTATCACTTCAATTGTAAATGTAAAGTTTAATATATTCAATACTAGTCTCCTTATTTCTTTTGTTGTAACTGAATCGTCTATCTTTTTTGTTATCCACCATTTTACCTGTGTATTATCTGTTCTTACAATAAATTTATTATAAACAATATATGGTTCAAATGCTAATAAACATTTATATAATGCAAATAATTCTTTTCTATTTATTTCCCATTTTATTTGTGCTTCTGTATAAGATCCTGAATAATATCTACAATGGTGTTCCATTTTTTCATTTTCATATTTATATTTTAAAACTCCACCATAGCTATGATTGCTTGAATCTGTTTCAACTATATTAATAAATATCTTATTTTCATCAGGAAAATAAAGTTTTGGTAATTTTTTACATAAGTTCTTAATATTTCTTATATGTTCTTTATCTTTTTTATCAAAATAATATTCAACATCTTTTTTAAGTTTTCGATGTAGTGATTTTAAATATTCTGCTAATTTTGGTATATATTCTCTTACTTGGTTTACTAATCCTAAAAAGGATTGTAATTTCTTTTTTGTATCTATCTCTTCATCAAGATTAATTATTTTTTGTATTATGTGAGTTTGCATTTTAATCCCATTTTTATCTATTTTTATTCCTAGGAATTCTATCTGTGATTTCATAATTTCTGCTTTCTTTTTACTTAGGCTTATGCCAGACTGTTTAATTATAGATATGAATTTTTCTAATAAATTAATATGCTCATCTTGTGTTCTAGAGAATAATAATATATCATCTATATAAACTATACAATTTTTTAATTGATTGAAATAGTTATCCATAAAATGTTGATATCTACCTGGTGCATTTTTATATCCAAATGGTAAAACATTCCATTCATAGAGACCTTGTGGTACTGTGAATGCTGTTAATTGTTTAGATTCTTCTTCTAGTTTTAAATGATAAAATCCCGATTTACAATCAAATTTACTAAAATAGTTATATCCTTGTATCTGTCTTATTTTTAATATCTTATTTCGTATTGGATAATTATAAGTTTTAGTTTTAGCATTTAGATTATGATAATCTATAATCATTCTACTTTTACCTCTTTTTTGTTCACTATGTTTATTTACTATAAATGATGGACTTGTATGTTTACTATTACTCTCTTGTATATAATTATTCTTTAATAGTTCATCTATATGCATTTTAAATTCATTTAAATCATCAAAATTATATTTTAATGGTTTTTGCGTTATTATACTATTTTTATCTATTAATTCAATTTTTACTTTTGTCTTATGCTTTTCCCATCCTTCTAATGGATTTTCGCTATATAAGAGTTCTAATTGTTCATTTATTATTTTAACCTTATCTATTGTAAATATGATAATTTCTAGTTGGTTTATTTGTTTGCTATTTATGTTTTCCATTTCTTGATTTATTTTTTCACTTCCTTTTATCCATTCTTTTGGTTTTCTTTGTTTATTATTTACTCTTTTTGCTCCTATTTTATATCCACATGGTGTAGTAAACCACCAATGAGTTTTAGTTATAATATGAGGATATAGTTTATCTAAAAATGGCATTCCTAATAACATATCTTTTGTTGTAAATTTAAAATTATACATTTCTTCTATTATTAAGATTTTATCCCATATTTGTATTTTTATATTTTTTGCTTTATATGTAATCATACTACTTTCATTGTTGAATCCTGTTACTACCATAGGTGTTTTTAATTTTTCCCATTTATCTTCTGGTAAACAATTATATTTACATATATTTGTCTCTGCTCCTGTATCTATCATAGGTGTATAATATCTGTTGTGATATCCTTCTACAATAATTTTTGCAAGTATATATATCTTCATTACTCATGTTGTTCTTTTTATAATTATTTTCTTATTTTGACAGGTTATGATTAATTGTTCATCTTCTATTTTATATGGTTTAAATTGATCTAACCATTTTATTCCTAAAGTAATATTTTGATTTCCTTGGTAAATTTTAAATGGTATTAATAATAATATTCCTCCTATAATTATTTCTTTTTCTACTATTTCTTCATTTATAGTTACAATTTCACTAGGTAATCCAGGGCATACATGTCCTGTTTTTATAATTTCTGTATCTAAAACTAATTCTCTAATTATGTAATTATCTTCTTGTCCTGTATTTATTAATATCCTATATCTTTTTCCATTAATTATTTCAGTTATAAAATAATGATTTGGTGTTTCTTCTTCTGTATTTAATATTTTAGGAATTTCATATTTTCTTTTGGACGTACTGGCTCTTGATGAAGTAGTTCTATTTAATATATTTGGTATGCTTGAAGTGCTTATTCTTTCTTTTACTATTTCTAAATCTTCTTCCATGTCAATTTCTTTATAACTATAATCATTATTATCTATTATTGTAATTACTTGGTCAAAAGGGTTTTTCTATTTTTATTCTATCAATTTTATTTTTTGCCATTACTTTATGTTTTGTTGTTAATATATATAGGTTTTTACATCTTGCTGTAAATATTTTACTTCCTGGTGCTAATTCTATTCCTGATAATTTTCAATATAATACTAATGATTTATCTATGTTTCTATCTGTTAATGCTATTGAGTAATTTGCACTTATTATAAATTTAAATTTTTAGTATATTAAATTTCCTTTTACCGCACTAATTACACTTTTTTCTATAGGGTGTATTATTCTATCATCTGCTAAATATATTTCAATAGGTGTATCTATTCCTTCTCTAAAACATGCTTTTATTAGT
This sequence comes from Solanum sitiens, assembly GCA_016801875.1. Lineage (NCBI taxonomy): Eukaryota > Viridiplantae > Streptophyta > Magnoliopsida > Solanales > Solanaceae > Solanum > Solanum sitiens. Next base: position 836,005 of record JABWTJ010000196.1, on the reverse strand, counting down.
ATTTCTGTTCCTCCTAAATGTACATATTTTATAGGTGTTTTAGCTTTTATATCTTGTATTTCTTGATTTATCATTCTTTTGTTTAATATAGGTATTTGTGCTTTTCCTTTTGTATATTTACAATCTACAATATGTTCTTTTTGACTAACTACATAGTATTCTTCTTTTTGTCTTTTAAACCAATTTTTTAAAGTAGGTATTTCAAGTACTTTATCTACGCTTAAATCTAATTCTTTATTTTTTATTTGTTGGAAAATTGTATTATCAAATATAATTTTTTGTTCTACTGATTCTTCATTCTGATATTCTTCTTTAGATATTATTTTTATATCATTTTCAGTCATTATATTTCTTCATTTATCATTTCATTATTTAATTCCATATTTATTTCTATATCTTCGGATTCAATGTCAGATAATTCATATATACTATCATTTTCACTTAATTCATAATCTATGTAATCTATCTGCATATATTTTTCATCATCCATAATTATTTCTGCAATTTGTTTACCTTTTAGATTTTTAGGTAATTTACAATCTCTAGCTAAATGTCCTAACTTTCCATAATTGTAACAAGTACAATCTGATAATTTTTTTTTTGGTCTATATGGTCTTTTTATTTTATAATTTTTTACATAATATCTTTTTCTTGGATTTTTATATTTATATCTGGTTTTAGTTTTTCTATAATTTTTATATTTTCTAGGTTTTTTATAATATTTATCTTTACAACCAAATTGTGGTGCTATTTTATTTTTGCAACATGCTAAATTTTTAATTAATACTTTTTCCATTTTTCTTTTTTCTTTTTGGGTTTCACATAATTGTATAAACCATTGTTGTAAAAATTTTATTCTAGCTCCTAAAGTATCTGTTATTCCTTCATTATTCCAATCTTTAATTACGTTTGTACTAAATGGTTCTGGTAATTTTGTAAAATATTGTTGTCTTATTTCTTTTGAAGTTATTTTTGGAAGATTTGTTTTAAAATTGTATAGATCATAAAATTGTACCTATTATTTAATTTTTTTTCTTATGTTTTTTTCATTGCACACACAAATATTGATATACAATATCAATAATTTTATATTTTAGGAAATATTAAAATTTGTAGATTTACTTTGTCTCATTTCCTTTACTTTAATTTAATAGTTACAAAAAGATGGATACATGTAAATTGAATCATTTAACAATTGTTTTTTTAAAAAATAAATATTGTAAATTTAGTTAATTTAAATTTAAAGTGTGATTACTTTTTATATCCGCGCAACGCGCGGGCAAATAAACTAGTTGTGTTAAAATGAAGAGTTCCATGCGAGATTTAGCAAAATAGCCACTCTCAAAATTTAATTGAGCATTTAGACACAAGTCTTCAAAAATTGATACTTTATGCACTAATTATGACATCACTCAATATTCTTTCAAAATATGCAAGATCAACTCCAAAGTTTTTAGTATTACACTTTAGTTTCCCGACCTCTTTTAATAATATTTTCTTTTCTCCCATCATTATTTTCATATTTAAAAATAATATAAAAAAGAAAATATTTTTCAAGACCAAAATAGCTTCCATTTTCCAGCCGTTTTCACCAAATTTTTTTCGATTACGATGATTTTTTCGGCGAAATCTTCCTCCTCACAGCTGGAATTTTTAATTCTTTCTCATTGACTCTAGTGTTATTTCATTTTTTTTTTTAACTTTTTGTAAAAAATATTTTTACACCATTTTCACTAGCTTGCAAAGCTTGAAAATTCTATCCAATGCCTCATTAGTAGATAGATTCCATAATTTAAAATCCCTACTAATACGTTTCTCCATTTTAGAGCTAGCAGATTACCTATTACATTCGACTTCATTTATTGACATTTTTTTGAAAATTTCGTGTCAGTCCTTGTCCAGTTATAAACCGATACCGTTATCTAGGATCAATCATTGTGGTCTATAATAACAATGGTTACAATAGATATTGCTAATGGTAATTATATGAATGTGTGTGGGAGGAGACTTCTAAATGTTTGATTTAAATATTATCTAGTAAGGTAACAATGGTCATCCCATTTTGTCGCAGTGATTTATACACAACATGATTCAAATCGTAATTGAGATGTGGAAAATTAGATTGTCAGCCAAGCAAAGTTGTGATTAGTTATCTAATGAATGAAAGAGAAAAAAATACATCCCACATTCATAAAAAAAGACATTCAAGTGTACTTGTACATGTTGGATGTCACCGTCGATCACACTAGGGAAATATTAAAAATAAATATTGTTGTGAGGTCTTTGGTACTCGTCTCACCCACCCTACAATCGATGACGAAGATTTAATTGAAGATAAACTTTTGGGTGATCATTAATATGGATGGTCATCCCAATGGAATCGAAAGATCCCGAATTGTTTCAAGAAAAACAACGAAAATGTGGTTCAGGATCATAACTCAACCACAACTTCTTCGATGGAACTAATTTTCAAATAGAATAAAAATTTAGCAGCAAGAATGAGTTGAAAATGCTATTAAATAAAGCGGTCGAAGAATTCTTTTGATTATGCTACATTGAAGAATTTTGATAAATGGTTCAAGGTGAAATGTGTATTCCGTGATTGGGTATGGATACTGCGGGGAGGAATTAAGTATAACGCTCGACCATAAAAAATCCAGAAAATTGTTTTCAAAGAATTTCATTATAGTTTAAGCATCTACGAGTACTATTCATCTATGCATAAAGTCGACGTCTATCTCCTTGCGTACTAAAAATCAATTAATGTTATCCTTCTAAAGTTCTAATAGTGTGTGCCACATGAATTATTAGATGTCCATATTCTTTCACCCTTCTCGATATCAAGCTTGGAAGAAAGAAAGAGAATTTGTTAATGATGTTGGCGAGACTTTCAAAACCAAGAGAAAGAATAAATATTTATTGTGTAATAGATCCGCACACAAGAGAACCACATATAATTGCAATAAATTTTAGATAGGCTTATCCCACTTTGTTTTTGTAACTCGAGGTAATGTATGTAATCTGAGACTCATTAGTTTGGTATAATTAGTAGTATGTTCATTTTGTCGTTTTTGGTCCCCTTTTATAATCAATAGACTAAAACAAATATATATTGTACATATTGTCTATTTGATTATGCACTACTACATAATGTACTGAGAATTCTATTCGATTAGATCAATTAATTCTAAACAAATTAAACGGTCAGCAGGGTCTAGCTAGACCGAGACCATTATTGTAATAAAAACAAAATAATTAATTAAAAATATATTTTTAAAATTTATACGATTAAATGAGCTTAAACAAGTATTAAGATCATTTAAGAGTTCACATACATTGAGGACGATAATTAGATCAAGATGTGTGAGGATGATTAGTGGTTATACAATCAACATCCTCACAATAATGTTTACCAAACACAAGTATGTTGTAAGGATTTTATTTGTTCAACCACAATTCATTCTCATACATCTCTTATTATTATACCGAATTTATGCGGACTCTTATATAATCATATGAGTTGTTTAAACTTATTTAATTGTATAAATTTTAATAATTTATTTTTTATTAATTATCCTCTTTTTAAATTCTACTAGTTATGGTCTATACATATGTATCCTGACCTAGTAAGTTTATTATGGATGAAGGTCGTAGTATATGCTAGACTATATTAGTTTAGTCCTCGACTTCTTAAAGTCTAACATATCCCATGACCTTTAACCATAATAAACTTACTAGGTCAGGATACGTATGTATAGACCATAACTAGTAGAATTTAAAAAGAGGATAATTAATAAAAAAAAATTTATTAAAATTTATACAATTAATTAAGTTTAAACAAGTCATATAATCATATAAGAGCGGAATATACCGAAGATAATGATCAAATATTTATGAGGATGAGTTGTGGTTGAACGAATGAAATCTTGACAAAACATACTTGTATTTTTGTAAACATTATTTTGAGGATGTTAGTTGTATAACTGTTATCCATCCTCATACATCTATGATCGTGCCAATTTACGTAGACTCTTATATGATCATATGATTTGTTTAAGCCCATCTAGTTGCATAAAATTTTATTAATTTATTTTTTATTAATTAATTATTTTCTTTTTTGACAATTTAATAGTAAGAGTTATGAACTCATATCATATAATATTGATAAAGTGTGTAGTTTAGATATACAGTGATTCAGTTGATGGTCCTCAATATAATATAATTTATGAAGTTATGTACTTTTTTTGTTATATACTAATATTTTGTCACCAACCACATATACCTTACAAATGATGGATGTCAATCTATATGATCTATCATCACCAACCATATGAGAATTAATTGATTATATTATGATGTATGATTAAAAAAATTTAAATATTCACTTTTGCGATGGTAATAAAGTACAATTCAAATTACACCCAATCATAATATCTGTCACGATCCAAATTGAGCAATGACACCCACGCTTAAACTCCTAAGTGGGAGAACCAAGGAATCTAAACCCCAACATATGTTAATACTTCAATCACGAATAACAATAAAAATGTGGAAGCTCAAACTTGTTAAAGTAACTAACCCAATCGATCTCTAAAGTCTATTACACATTATCCCTAGAACCTGAAAGTCATCACATCAAGGACATCTGTTCTCAAATACTAAGTCTAAAAGTATTGAAAATACCTAAATAAGTAAATAAGATAGTCCATGTCCGAATTAAGGACATCATGACATAAATGAGAGAATCAAGCACGAGCTAGAACTAATAGCTCACCCTGAAACTTATGTGCTGAAACTTATGTGCTGGAGACTGACTAGAGTTGAGGGCGAGTCGAAGTCGATGGTACACTTGCTGCACTCCACAAAAGAAAACGAAGAAAATGCTAGTAGGGTTCAGTACAAGGAACACGTACTAAGTAGGTATCATCGGCCAACCCAAAATAGAAACCAATATATATTGAATAATAATGTAAAATCCACTACAATACTTGACAGGTGGCAAGCAACAAACAACATGAACCAGTTACAACAACACCATAGTAGGTACTTATTCAGTCACAATATAAAGCACACCTATGAGGACTCATGCCTCCACACCATACTCATTTGGAAAATGGGTTCTTTGAGATTGAGTATATTAAGTTAATTCAAGATTCCTTTCTTATAATGTTATCATGTCGTAACGTGACACTCCGATCCCATATACCGTGTCGGAACATGACACTCTGATCCCATAATACTGTGTTGGAACGTGACACTCTGATCCAATAATACCGTATCGGAACGTGACACTCTGATCCAATTATCTCATTAATTTATTTCATCAAACCTTCTTTATTCAAGACGTCATTTCGATAGAGAGGGTTTAAGATTATAAATTCAACGGTCTTAGAATTTTAGGCCAACTACAAACCACACAACCAAGATATACAGCCACACAATCAAGTACATAGGAAACTTCACAATATCACTCAATACATATCAATCGCTATTGAGAGTTTATCTATCAAATAGAAATAAACCATAACCTACCTCCACCGAAGAACCGAAGTCAAGAAAAATACTTCTCCAATGCTTTTCCTTTTCTCAATGCCTCGGAACCTTTCAAATCTGAAGCCCTTCTAAGAATTAGTTTTTCTGCAATCGTGAGGATCTTCTTTTATTTTCTTCCCTTTTTGTTTCTCCAGATCAGTTATCACCCTAGCTGTATACCTTAATATTATAATGGGGTAAAAGTGACCCATTATTTATTTTATTTTTATTTTCTTTAACCACCAACTAAGTATATTATTAAAACTACCCCCACTAATTTCAGAATTATAATTACGAATAGTCCAAAATACCAATTTACAATTAATTGAGAAGTATTTTATGAAATAAAAAGATCTAGTACTCAAAACGACCAAAAATGGTCATTACATTAGATACCAATTTACCCATCGTTCATCCTCGAACGATCAAAGGAAGACAAAGGTAAGAAAGGGTACCGGCATCAATAAAAAAACGTGGATATCTTTCACGCATATCAGCCTCACTCTCCCAAGTGGACTCTTCATTTGACCGATTTTTCCACTGAACCTTAATAGATACAATTTGCTTTGACCTCAACTTGCGGATCTCCCTATCTAAAATACCTACAGGATCTTCCTCATGAGACAGATTCTCATCAAGCAGAACTGAATCCTAAAGAATAATATAGTTTCCATCACTATGGTATTTTTTCAGCATAGACAAATAAAATATCGGGTCCACTCCTAACAGCCTTGGAGGCAAGGCCAATTCATAGGCCACCTCCCCCACACGCTTCAGAACTTCAAATGGACCACTATACCTCGGACTGATCTTACCTCGCTTACCAAAGCGCATCACACCCTTCATGGGTGAAACCTTCAGCAAGACTTGTTCACCCTCCATAAACTCCAAGTCCCTAACCTTTCGATCTGCATATTCCTTCTGCCTGCTATGAGCTGCTAAAAGCTTCTCCCGAATGAATTTCACTTTCTTTAGCGATTCCCTCAAAAGATCTGTACCCCAAGGTCTCACCTCAAATGCATCAAACCAACCAATGAGAGACCTACATATCCTCCCATACAATGCCTCAAATGGGGCCATATCAATATTCGAGTGATAGCTATTGTGGTACGGAAACTCTACTAAGGATAAGAATTGATCCCAATGACCACCAAAATATATCACACACGCACGAAGCATATCCTCCGACACTTGAATTGTTCGCTCAGACTGCCCATCGGTCTGAGGGTGAAATACAGTACTAAGATCCAATCTAGTACCTAATTCAGCATGTAAAGTCCTCCAAAACTTAGAAGTAAATTGCGTACCTCTATCTGATATGATGGAAAGTGGAACTCCATGCATTCAAATAGTACCTAATTCAGCATGTAAAGTCCTCCAAAACTTAGAAGTAAATTGCGTATCTCTATCTGATATGATGGAAAGTAGAACTCCATGCATTCAAACAATCTCAGAGATATAGAGTTTGGCTAACTTCTCTGCATTGTAAGTCATCTTTACCGGAATAAAGTGAGCAAACTTAGTTAACCGGTCAAAAATTACCCAAATAGAATCAAACTTACTCAATGTCTTTGGAAGACCAACTACGAAATCCATTGCAATTTTTCCCACTTCTATCCAGGAATGGGCATTCTCTGAAGTGTCCCTCCAGACCTCTAGTGTTCATACTTTACTTCCAGACAATTCGGACATTGGGCAACAAAATCAACAAGTCACGCTTCATTCTACTCCACCAATAATGTTGTCTCAAATCACGATACATATTGGTTGCACCAGGATGTATAGAATACCTCGAACTATGAGCCTCTGCAAGAATAGTGTGAGTCAAATCATCAACAAGGGGCACACACACCCGCCCCTTAATTCTCAAGACGCCTTCCTCATCAATCACAAACTCTTTAGCCTCTCCTTGCAATACCATATCTCGAATTCGGTTCATCTTCTCATCAGAAAACTGCTTTCCCTTAATCTTGTCACAAAAAGAAGATCTTGCCTCCACATAGGCCAAAAATTCTCTTTGCTCAAGTACTTCTAGTCTCATAAAGTCATTAGTCAGAGTCTGAAACTCTCTAGCCAATGGACGTCTAGAAACCTATACGTGGGCTAAACTACCCATGCTCCCTGCTTTTCTACTTAGAGCATACGCCACAACATTAGCTTTTCCTGGGTGGTATAAAATAGTAATATCAAGTGTTTCAATAACTCCATCCACCTCCTCTGCCTCAAATTCAAATCTTTCTGAGTAAACACATATTGTAAACTTTGATGATCTGTATACACTTCACACTTGACCCCATATAGATAATGCCTCCACTGCTTCAATGCAAATATAACTACAGCCAACTCCAAATCATAGGTTGGATAGTTACGTTCATGTACTTTCAGTTGTCTTGAAGCATAAGCAATTACATTTCTCTCCTGCATTAGCACTGCACCCAAACCAAAATAAGATGCATCACAATAAACAGTAAAATTCTTACCTTCCACTGGCAAGACAAGAATCGGTGCAGTAGTCAACAAAGTCTTGAGTTTCAGGAAGCTTTCTTCACATTCATCCGACCATACAAATGGAACATTCTGCTTAATCAAATTGGTCAACTGGGAAGAAATAGAAGAGAATACCTTGACGAATCTGCGGTAGTAGCTAGCTAAACCAACAAAGCTCCTTACCTTTGAAACATTAGTACGTCTTACCCAACTCTTTACTTCTCCTCAAAACCCTCAAGTTCCTATTGAAGAAGGGGATATGTCTAATGTTTAGATACAGTCAGCCATTCATAACTTGACTCAAGTGTTGGCTACCCAAGATGCTAGGGATACAAGGTGCAAGTGAACACCAGTGCTAATACCACCGATTCAAGGATTAGGGATTTCACAAGGATGAAACCCCCTACTTTCTATGGTTCTAAGGTGGAGGAGGACCCACAAGGGTTCATTGATGAAGTGTTCAAGGTTCTAGATGCTATGGTGTTTCTTCTCAAGGAAAGGCGGAACTAGCCTCCTACAAACTCAAGGACGTGACTCATGTTTGGTATGAGCAATGGAAGGATGAGAGGCCGGTTATAGAAGGTCGGATTACATGGGGAGCTTCAAAACAACTTTCCTTGATAGGTTCTTTCCCTTGGAACTAAGGGAGAGGAAAATGCAAGAATTTATCAACCTTCGTCAAGGGGTATGAGCGTGAAGGAGTATAGCCTCAAATTCACTCAACTATCAAGGCATGCTCCTACTATGGTTACGGATTCTAGAGCTAAGATGATTTTTTTTTTCATGGGGATATTCGATCTTATGGTTAATGAATGTAGGTCGGCTATGTTGATTCCTAGAATGTACATCTCTTGTCTCATGGTTCATGCAGAGCAAATTGATGAACAAAAGCTTAAACAAGTTGGTAGGGAGTTGAAGAAGGTTAGAACCGAAGAGAGGAATTCTTCTAGAATAGGTATGAGGTTCAAGACAAACCAAGTTTCAAGAAGAGGGTTTCTAATAAAGGATCTTCTAGTGCTCCAAGGGACAATAAGAGTAAGCTGCCTACTCCTAAGCCTCAAGAGGGAAAAGGTGGTCGTTCTTATGTTGATAGGCCTCTTTGTTCTAAATGTGGTAAAAGGCATGATGGCAAGTGTCTTGTGGGCACGGGTAATTGCTATAATTGTGGCAAGAGTGGTCACATGAAGAAAGATTTCCATATGATAAAGACCCAAGGAGGGGAAAATGCTCAAGCTTAAGCAAGTGCTTCAAACGCAGATGCTCCTAAGAAGAATCGCTTCTATGCTCTCCAATATCAAAGTGATCAAGAGATCTTACCGGACGTGGTCATCAGTATGTTAACATTATTTTCCTTTGATGCATATTCTTTGTTGGATCCGAGATCTACGTTGTCATTTGTGAACCCTCTTATAACCATGAAATTTGATATACTAGCCGACATCTTAGATGAGCCTTTCTCGGTTTCTACCCCGGTGGGTGATTCCGTAGTTGTAAAAAGAGTCTATAAAGGGTTTCCTATTTCCTTGCACAATAGATCTATGTTGGTTGACTTGATAGAACTTGATATGCTACATTTCGATATTATATTGGGAATGGATTGGTTGTATGCGTGTTTTGCCTCTATTGATTGTAGGTCAAGGGTGGTCAAATTTCAATTTCCAAATTAACCCGTTTTTGAGTGGAAGGGAGGAAACTCAAATCATTGGGGTAAGATCATTTCGTTTCTAAAATCTTGCAAGTTAATTGCAAAGGGTTGCTCTATCACATATTAAGAGTCATGGATCTTGAATCCGAGGTCCCTTCCATAGAGTTGGTACCCGTGGTAAGGGAGTTTCCGGAGGTATTTCCCAATGATCTTCTCAAAATCCCTCCCGAACGGGAGATTTACTTCGGTGTAGATCTATTAACAACCTATTTCGATCCCTTCTTATCGTATGGCCATGACCGAGTTGAAAAAACTAAATGTTTCAACTCAAAGATTTTCTTGAAATGGGTTTTATTCAACCAAGCATATATCCATGGGATGCCCCGGTATTGTTTGTGAAGAAGAAGGATGGGTCCTTAATAATGTGTATCGATTATCGTCAATTGAACAAAGTCACTATAAAGAATAAGTACCCTCTCCCTAGGATTGATGACTTATTTGATCAACTCTAAGGAGCGAGTTACTTTTCAAAGATTGACTTGCGGTCGTGTTATCAAAAACTTAGAGTGAAGGAGGTTGATATTCCAAAAACGGAATTCCGAACAAGATATGGTCACTTTGAATTCCTAATGATGTCATTTGGTCTAACAAATGCCCTGGCGGCATTCATGGACCTTATGAATCGAGTTTTTAGAAAGTATCTTGATTTGTTCGTGATTATCTTTATTGATTATATTTTGATATACTCAAGGAGTGAGATGATCATATGGATCATTTGAGAATAGGTTTGCAACTTCTCAAAGATAACCAACTTTTTGCTAAGTTTAGCAAGTGTGAGTTATGGTTGAGGTCGGTGGCTTTTCTTGGTCATATTGTCTCTAGTTAAAAGGTTGAGGTTGATCCAAGGAAGACGTAAGTGGTCAAAAGTTGGCCGAGACCTTTGAGTCCTACCAATATCTGAAGTTTTCTAGGGTTGGCCGATTACTATAGGAGGTTTGTCGAGGGATTTTCGTCTATCGCATCTCCATTAACGGCCTTAAACCAAAAGAGGTCCAAATTCGAATGGTCCGAATCGTGTGAAAAGAGTTTGTGATTTATTATGATGCCTCCCGAGTGGGTCTCGGATGTGTACTCGTGCAACATGGCAAAGTCATAGCGTATGCCTCTAGACAACTCAAGCCACATAAGAAGAATTGTCCAACTCATGACCTTGAGCTTGCGGCCGTGGTATTCACTTTGAAAATTTGGAGACACTATCTTTATGGGGTGCATGTATATGTATTCACCGATCACAAAAGTCTCCAATACGTATTCACCCAAAAAGACTTGAATCTACGCCAAAGGAGATGGTTAAAACTTTTAAATGATTATGACATGAGTGTCCTTACCACCACAGAAAAGCTTATGTGGTGGCGGATGCCTTGAGTCGAGTGTCTATGGGTAGTGTGGCTCATGTTAATGATGAAAAAAAGGAACTAGTCAAGGATGTTCATAGGTTGGCCCATTTGGGTGTTCGACTAGAAGAATCATCGAAGGGTGGTTTTATAGTTCGCTATAACTCCGAGTCGTCTTTTGTGATGGATGTGAAGTCTAAGCAACATCTTGATCCCCTATTGATGGAGTTGAAAGAGTCTTTCCTTAACAAGAACAATGAATCTTTCTCCCAAATGGGAGGATGGGGTACTTAGGTACCAAGGGAGGTTATGTGTGCCGGATGTGGATGGTTTAAGGGGGAAATCATAGATGAGGCTCATGGCTCCCGATACTCCATCCATCTGGGGTCCACCAAAATATATATGACTTGTGTGATATCTATTGGTGGAATGGAATGAAAAGGAAGGTAGCTAAGTTTGTGTCGAGGTGCCTAAATTGCCAACAAGTCAAAGCCGAGCATCAAGGCCCTGGTGACCTAACCCAAGATATTGATATCCCCACTTGGTAGTGGGAAGATCTCAACATGGACTTTGTGGTAGGTTTGCCTCGAACACGTCGACAACTTGACTCCATTTGGGTCATAGTGGATAGGTTGACCAAGTCAGCCCATTTCCTTCCCGTAAATTTTTCTAACTCGGCTGAGGAGTATGCTAAATTGTATGTTAGAGAGATTGTGAAGTTACATGGGTCCCCATTGTCGATCATTTTGGATAGAGGAGCCCAATTCACTTCATACTTTGGAAATCTTTCCAAAGTGGACTTGGTACACAAGTAAAGCTTAGCACCGCTTTCCACCCTCAAACGGATGGACAAGCGGATAACAGCATCCAAACTCTAGAAGATATGTTAAGGGCTTGCATGATTGATTTCAAGGGTAATTGGGATGATCATCTACCCTTAATCGAATTCTCCTACAACAATAGCTACCATGCAAGTATCGGTATGGCACCTTTTAAATTACTTTATGGTAGAAGGTGCCGGTCCCTGATTGGATGGTTTAAACTAGGTGAGTTTGCTCTTCTTGGTCCCGAAGTAGTGTATGAGGCCACCGAGAAAGTACAACTCATAAGGGGGAGGTTTAGAACGACTTTTAGTCGGCAAAAGTCTTATGCCGACAATAGAAAGAGGGACCTTGAATTCGAAGTAGGAGATTGGGTACATTTGAAAATTTCACCTATGAAAGGGGTGATGAGGTTTGGTAAACTTAGTTCCCATTATGTGGGGCCGTATTAAATTTTGAAGAGGATCGAGAGTGTTGCCTATGAGTTGAAATTGCCAAATGAGTTGGCCATGATTCATTCGGTATTCCATGTGTCTATGCTTAAGAAGTGTATAGGCGATTCGGTGTCCATTCTTCCTCTAGAAGGTTTGGGGGATAAAGGAGGAACTTTCATATAAGGAGGTCCCGGTTGAGATCTTGGATCACCAATTTAAGAAATTGAGGAATAAGGAGGTTGCCTCCGTAAAGGTTCTATGGAGGAACCACCTTGTTGAGGGTGCAGCATGGGAGGCCGAGGCCGAAATGAAGACCCGCTATCCTCATCTTTTCAGCCTTACTCCTAGCCAAGATTAAGGTTATTAATTCCTTATATGATTATTGTGAATAATGTTGAACTTATGATGTTTTTCTAAATATGTGCATATTGTAGTAGAAATTCATAAGCCTAAGTTGAGTTTTTGTCTTTCCATGAAATATGTTTAATATGTTGGCTTTCACTTGAGTGTGTTGTGTGCTATGAGTATTCATGGAAGATTATAATTTGCATAATTGATATTGTTTTGATAACAAATCAACATGTCAACTTTTAATGTTTCACATTGAGCTCATAATTGAAATGGAGAAGGTAGTACCTCCTTATGTGATATGAAAAGTTGAGCTAGTGTTATGGTATGTTGTGGATTAAGTTCCTATTTGTTGATGCTATGTTTATATATTGAAAAGAGTTGAAATTTCCTCCAATGAGTTCTGACTCATTATGATATTGGTTGTTGGTTGGCTTCTAGTCTTGAGACTTTTTCTCTTTTCCCAATAGAAGGTTTAAGGTGTCATTCGGGGACGAATGTTCCTAAGGGTGTGTGTGTGTGTGTGTGGATATTGTAACACCCTGTAAATTCCATGACCTATATTAGAGCCTTACATGTTGAAAAATGATGATATTAGACCTAAATAAGTGTAAATAACTTGTTTGAGAATTATTGGAACCATAGCATTAAAGAAATACCTTAACGTCCGAAAACTTGCGAAATTGAACTAGTTGACGTCCCTATGATTTGGTGAAGGTTTCGGAGGCTTATATGAAGTCCAAAACTTGTAAAAGGACTTTGAATAGGTGGATTGTAGTATAGAGGGTCAAAACGTAATGTTACGACATCCCAAGGACCACCTGAAGGGTCCTTGGGGAGGACCCGAACATGGGGGAGCAAGCTTCCAAGGCAGCTGTACACAGGCAGGATCCTGGTGGCTGCTGCACGATGCACAACCATCACGTGGGGATCTGGAGTTGTCCTCGGATGCGGTTTTGAAATGTACCCTACTGCCTCAGCTCAAAATTCAAAAATAAATTGGGGAATTAGCCTCGCTACGCGCACCTACTTCCCAGATATCGTAAAAGTCATATTTTGGGTGTTTTGACTTCATAAATAAACACATTTCAGTGAGGGGTCTTTTGTTTAATTTAATGGGTGACTATATAATGTCTTAGAGTCAGGTTTAAGTCAATTTTAACACAAAAATCAAGTCCCAAAAAGTTGAACTCAAAAATCTCTCTCTCCCAAATTCTCTCTTCCTCCAAAACTCCATTGAAGACCATCAGAGCTCCAAGAAGAAGATCAAGACTTCATGTTGTTCAACCCAATTTCGTGGATTTATCCTCTATAAGGTATGATTTCTTTCACTCTTGGTATTCCTTTCCCCAAGAGGTCCTTCAAAAGATGATTTCTAGATCCCTCAAAACAAGGGTTTTTCTCTTCACATGGGTCTTCTTTCTAAAACGAAATTGTGAATCAATTGTGATGAAATATGATAAATTAATGTTTTTTATGTATGAATTGATGGTTAATTGATGAATTCCTATGAGTTTTACTTGACCCATGTCTTTCCCCCAAATCCCTAATTTCTTGGATTAATTACGGTGAATTGTTGAGGGTGATGAACATGTCACTTATTTACTTAGATTTTAGTTATGTTAATACTTCATGAATTGCCCTATTTCATATGTTGGTTGTGAGTTCTTGGGTATTTAAGTATGAAGTCCCATGAAGGGCAATGAGGTATGATCTTGATTCTCCTTTGATCTCAATTATGCAAGGTGAAATCTATTTATGTGATAATGATGCTATAGCTAATTGTGTTGTTGTGATGTTGGTGACAAGGATCCCTCATCCCTCATCCTAGATCTATGAATTCTCTATGAAGTATGTAATTATGTTATGATGTGATCATTATATGATTGAACTTAGTTTCTCATGATTATAAGGTTGTGTCTAAAGTGAAAGAATATTTCTCACTTGTGATCGCCTATAAGCTATTATGATAAGATGTTTACTTAAAAGTCTAAAAGAGAGTAATGTGAACTTGTACGATGTTATATTATCACTAATAAAGGGAATAAATGCTTAGCACCGAAAGGGCATGTAAATGAGATGGAGGTCTCACGTTAGTAAGTCCGGCCTCCCACATGCGTTTCTTCACGACTAGTAGTGTGGATTCCCAAGATATGTATTGTCTCATGAGATGGAAACTTCAAGATTAGTAGTCAAGGTTTCTAGAAACAATATCCTTATGCCCTAACTATGTGCCCACATAGGACTCTAGCTTAGTGGATCCACCTAGAATAGCTATGTACGAATGGTTGCACCCAAGGAAAGTGTTAACCCTCTCTTTTCGGTGTGGGGGTAGAACACCGGATTCTATGTAACTCACATGGTCTCATGTTGGTTATAGTACTTATTACCCTAAAGTAAAGGTACGATCAAGTTCTATATGTGAACTTCTATTAGGGTTGTCTTAAAGGTTACTACATAGTGTGAGGGAGGGTATGTGACTTCTCTTACACATTGCACATGTGGGATCCTATAGGATGATTCAAGCACCGTTCTATTATGATTATGATTATGTTTATGATTACGTTGATAAGCTATGACTAATATTGGTATATGAAGCATTTTATACATATGAGAATATGTGGTAAGAACGAAATTGGTTGCTTAATGTAATACTTAGCTTTGGATAGGGTTATCGGGCTTTATTCTTGGCATTTCACAAGTGTTGCTTGAGTTATTTATATGTTTATCTGATTATGATGTTCCTTATAAGTGTATATTGAATTGTTGGTCATTGTGCATAGTTTTGACTAAATTGTGCCTTTTCTTATGCATTAACGATTTTTACGCATAGGGACCACACTTAGTACATGTGTTGTGTACTAACCCATATCTCTTCCTTTTTCCCCCAAACATTGTAGGTTCGGGCCATTGAGGTATCATTGAGGCTAAAGCAAGAAGGCTTGGACTAGACTCTCCAAGTTTTGGTATGCCCTCTAGTTCGAGGATGCTACCACATACTCTATCTTAGTAGTACTTGTATTGTCTAATAGACATTCATTTATTTCCTATTGTTGAAGATATTGATGTAATCCTTATGTTGTAGTTATGAATTTGTGTAAGGGCTTTGCCCGGATTGTTTGACTTCGTTTAGATGGTTGATATAAGATAATGATTTAGACTAAACTCCTATGTTTTGTGTATGCGAGAAGCCTATGTATGCTTCATATGTAGAGGTCTATGTAATCTTTATTGTTATATAAGTATAAGTTTTAATTTTTCCACATTTTGACCTATGATATGCTATGACGAAGCTAAGAGGCTTGTCTTAGTCCTTTTCGAGGACGACGACGCCGGTAACGACTAGGGTGTACTTTGGGTCGTTACAAAGCATCTTTAATAACATTGTCTCCAAAACCATTTAACTTTAAAATGAATGGAAATCTTGGGAGGCAGCCCACCTAAAGTCTAAAACATAAATAAAGACATAAAGTAACATAAAGGTTCGTTCTCGAAGATATGAGGACTCACCACTTCTTCTCTTCTTGGAAACCTCGAAACTCTACCCTTCAAGCGACTCAATCTTCTCAAGACCCTACATGGACAACATGTAGGCAATATGCGTTAGTACGATATATACTAAGTATGAAAACTATAATACCAAACATAAGATATCTCGAAGTGTTAATCAATAATAGATGTAATCATAAGAGATAAAAACATAGGCATAACATGACTATCATAACATAATAAAGCATCATAAAGCATATAAGATCTCATACTCACTTACTTATATATACTTCTTCCTCAAGTGAACTACACTACAAGCTACGTCCAAGTATACTTGTGCATGGCTAAGGTATCATCCCATACTACTACCAAACCTAAGTACCTCTCTTTGGTCATTCTTAATCATAATCCACTATCATAATTAAGACCTAACTTCTTCATACTAAAGAATACTATACTCTTATGGTCATCTCAAAACATGCTTGTGCACTGTACATAAGACAACCCATACAACCCTACATACTAAGCCTATCTTGAAAACCATATTTAACATGTTCACCCTCCATAGCCTCTTTATTACATAACTTCATCTACTAAGATTCCCTCATCTTTTGTCTACTACACTAGGAAAGGCAATTCTAGTCCAATTCTATCTTCATTCTCTTCTTCATTAGTGACCCTAGTCTATAACTTGTGCAATGCACTCATGATATCCCATACCCATTCATGCAAGGTACTACTTTTGGATCCTTTCTTTATTAATTCTTACTTTGGAGCCTAGCCCCTATCTTTATCTTATGAATGTTATGAGATACATCTTTAAGTATGTTTAAGTTCCTTAATCATATGGATCATACGAGATACTTTTTAAGGTATGTATTGATCCCTTAATCATGAACATTATGAGATACCCCTTGGGAATATCTAAGTTCATTCACACATTATGAACACTACGACATACCTCTTGGGCATGTTTAAGTTCATCTATTGCTTTGAACACTGCGAAATGCTTCTCAAGCACGTCTAAGTTCATAGGATATGGAGATCTCTACTAGGATACCTTGACACTACTACGTGATGGACTCCCGCCTCATGAGACCTAAGTGGATAGTCATCACAACTACTAGGTGTGGCTATCGTTTCTACTTGGAGTCCGGACCCTTGCTAGACTATCGTGAAGGTTTTCTTGTCAAGCCTTGCTCAACCTTCTTTATCATGGAGGGATGTCCTAGACAATCTCTCCATACTCAAGTGAATCTATCACTTTCATTCAATCAACCTAATCTATATCCAACACAACCATCCTAAGGTTCATTATTCATCAAGTCATTCTATCTTAATTCATAGGTAGATTATAGGATCTTCTAACCTTAGCTTTCTTCTCAAATTCTTCATTACTAAGTGAATAAATCCATAATTCATCTTTAAGGTTCAATTCCATCAAGAGCAATCTTAGTCAATCAAGTCTAGTTCAATTCATACCTAGGTGATTCAATCATGATCAATTAACCTAGAATAAAATCAAGATAAGAAGAATCAATACAAAACCATCATCTAGTCTCTAATGGCCTAAAATCACCATGATCACCTTCAAATTCAATTACTATACTTCACCATGACAACTCCATAAAAAAGTATATAATACTCATATAAACATCATTGAATGCTACCCACTATATTGGGATCACAATCAAGCCTTACCCATAATGCAATCACAACCCTCTCTTCAATGGGGTTCTTTGGATTCACAATTGAAGGGAAAATAGGGGGGCTTCATCGATGGAAGAATCCATGAATGAATAAGCTTCACATACCTTAGATTAGTACCTTAAACCCAGATTTAAACCTTGATCAATTTGTCCTAAAAGTTGCTGCAATTTCTCTTCTTCTTTAATGGTGGTTTTGGGAGAACTTTGGGAGAGAAGGTTTTGATTTCTTATTTCTTAATAGGTATTGGGGTTTTGGCTTTGGAAAGAGGTTATATATGACCTAAAACTGTTTGTAAACGACTTAGAAAGTACCCAAACTACCCCTATATCAATTGGACACTTTTAGACAAGTCTAACTTAACTTAAATTTTCAGAATTTTCGTCGGGAAACAACTCCGCAATGCAGAGCTGTTCCTGCATCATTTTTGGAATTGATTATTGTACCAGTGGATTCCACCATGTGTTCGTGACGCGGAGCAACATTTTGGATCTTGGTGGACAAAGTCCGCGACGCGGACTGGTTCCTCCAATTACCAAATGCTGCTGCCTTGGGCAGCTAGCTAGCCCAAGGCTTGGGTCCTCCTCTGAACTCTTTTGTCGGTCCTCGGGGAGTTTTGTCCGGACGTTTACACTTTAATTACTCTAATATACATTTTAGGAACCTCTCACATCAATTTTAACTCAAAACAATACATTAAACTTTGTGAAACACACTAATACACACAAGCACGTTTTCAAGGAAAAAGTTTCGAACGTCTTGGACGTTATTGGACGTTTGACCTCCAAACTCTCTCAAAGTTTACTCACTGTCTCTAAACAATATTATTAGTCATTTTAGGACTTAATAAAATCATAACCAACAGGTTGGGATCTAATTCAATCTAGCTCATTTTGAGGGTGTAACACAATTTCCTCGATCTTTGTACCCATGTCCCGCGCCATCAATTAAAACTTTTGGATGTGGAATAGTTGGTGTATCTCTTGCTCTATATGAACGCTACCTATGAGGACTCGACTCTCCTGACTGATCAGTCAGGCCATAACCTCTCTCTCATTAAGCATCTTTGAATCTCTATAGACCTTCAATTTACCCTAGACACACCATCTGTTTGGCTCACTGGTCACTGGAGGATCATCCGTTCGTTTAGCTCCTTCTTGTTCATTTTCACCGATCATGTGGCTCCCTTAGAGTTGGAGCTTGAAGCATGAGCCAGTTCGGACTCGAAGAATGGTCGAACCTAGAGCTTGAGCAGTGGTTGACTCGAAGTAAGATATGGAGCCACCTTCTGAACTGGAAGAATCCCCAGTTGGTGACCCGATCAGTGTGTGCTCCTCCTTTTATTGGGAGGCAGTGACTACATTTCGATTCACCTTTCAGGGGTCCCCCAAGTAGCCCGGGGTGTTGCGGGTGATGCCCTAGTGCCCGGAAGAATATAGGCTGGGTCTCTTTGAATGTGTCCCTTCTTCAATTAACCAGAGGTTCAAGGCGGTTGGCTTAGATTTTCCCCTTTGTGTAGACTACTTGCCTCCTGGGTTCCACAATACCTGAGGAAGGATTAGTAGTACCAAAAAACTAAAGACACACTCCAAATAAATATTGGATGACGAGTGAATAAAAGCTAATTTGTTTTATAAAAAATCGACAGTGGCTTAAGTTATCATTTGACGGTTGGGGTTGATGGTCCGTAGAATAATCTATCTTTCATGGAACCCCTCCGTGCATTAGATCACAAAGAGAATTGGTCTTCGATAAAAACAACGGATGCATTGAATGGTCCATCGATCAATTGACGAACCGTAGTCTGCTTTTGTCATGTAACACTTAGTGTGTTTTCGTTGATTATCAATCCACAGTTCGAATCAACGGTCCATAGACGAGGTCTCCTATATTAGATCTATGATAGGTTGCAGACCTCTTAGACTTTAAGGTACATATTTATGACTATTTTCCAAATTTTACTAGTCTACTAATGCACTTTCACATATCATATGCTCGTTCATCATTCTTCGAGTTCTAACTTAGCAGAATTCAGATTATTCGGGGAAAACTATTGAACACTAGGTTGGAACATACAATGATATGCAAATACACATTCTATAGGTGGTGGACTTAGACCCAATCCCAATCCACTATACAAAGGGTGTGCACAATTTGAATTTTTAGCATGCTTTTCAGTTAACAAGTCGTGTGGTAAAAATCTGACTCCCGACTCTCTATAGTCAATCTATGAATCAAAATTCAAAGCGAGACGGATTTGTATTACCTTTCAAGCAATGAAAGCTATGTGATTGTGTGATGAGACTATGATTTCCTACCACCAAAAGCTTCCTTCACGTACCTAACCCAGACACCATATTTTTGGGAATGAGATCGGGGAAGTTTTGGTAGATGGGGAGTTTAAATGTTAGGGGTATGGGATGTGGGTGGTTAATGGATGTGAAAGAGTGATTTGGGGAGTGATTTAGTGGAGTGGGAAAGGGAAGAAATGGTTTTGGTGTCTAATAATTGAAGTGGTGAATAAATTTGAATTTTCTAATTTTTAGTGAGGGAATTTGAGTCGAGTAGGCAGCCTGGAGCTTTTGACTCACGAGACCCCATTGACGGTCGCTTGATCAATTGATGGTCCGTCGATGGGGATCGTCAATCACCTTTTGACTTAGATGAGATTAGAGACTTACTTGGGATGTACGGAAGACATTCACGGTATGTCGATTGATTGACAGACCGTCGATGGGGACCGTAGACCTCTACACCAGACAATTTCATATAGATTGGGATTTTAGCTCTAGCACAAGTAACAACCCTTACGTCATTTTTTTTTGGTATTTTATGGACACTTTTTAGACATGGACCCTATACTAAATCTGGCCAACACAAAAACAAAAAAAATCATTTAAAACTAACTACTCATGTACAAGAAATCAATTAAACAAAGGAAAACTACTTTACCAGAATTTTAAACCTATCGTTGGCTAGAATTTACACCTTGGGTTGCCTCCAAAGTAGCGCTTGATTTAACGTTGTAACACGACGCTGGCCTCTTGATTACTAAAACTTCATCAAGATTATAGGCCTTAATCACTTATTCCACACACTCAGAGTTTCGCAGATACATCTTGATTCTCTGTCTCTTAAACTTGAACCTTGTTCCTTATCTATTCTCGAGCTCCACCTCTCCATCCGGTAACACTTGCTTGAGTAGAAATGGTCCGGACCACTTGGACTTGAGCTTCCTAGAAATAAGCAAAACCTAGAGTTGAATTGAAGTACAAGATATCCAACTATAAAGTCTCGCTTCCCAATCCTTTGATCATTGTATTTCTTTATCTTCTATTTATAAAAGACTTCACTTTCATAAGCTTTAAGGAGAAACTCATCGAGTAAATTTAATTCATTCACTCTTTGAGGTTATGCGGTGCCCCGATAAAAATTAAGGTTCTTTATTGCCCACATAGCCTTATGCTCTAGCTCCACCGGAAAATGGAAAAACTTCCCATATACAAGTTGATATGGAGACATACATATGAGAGTCTTATATGCAGTGCGGTCGGCGTATAGAGCATCATCAAGCTTCCTTGACTAATCCGTTGGAATTCACAGTCTTTGCCAAGATTTTCCTTTATCTCTCTGTTGGACACTTTGACTTGCCCACTAGTTTGTGGATGGTAAGGAGTAGCTACGTTGTGGCGGACACCATATTTATCAAAAAATGTTTTAAACAAATTATTGAAAAAATTGGAACCTGCTTCAATGATGTTTTCCCCTTGTGGTGCAAAATCTGAGATATTCTTCTTCAAGTACGCGCTAACACACTTGCCTTCATTGTTGAGGAGAGCAATTGCTTAATCCCACTTTGATACATAGTCAACCGCAACAAGAATATACTTCATCCCACAAGAACTCACAAATGGCCCCATAAAACAAATTCCCATTACATTAAATAACTCGATTACCATGATTGGGTTTATAGGAAGCTCTTGCCTCTTTGAAATTCCACCCTCTGTATGGAAACGGTCACAAGACTTGGACAAATCATGAGAGTCATGATGAATGGTTGGACAATTGTAATGACCCACAAGTATACCCTAGAAGTTAGAGCAACCTTGAGTGGCCACATGGCATATGAGACTCAGAGAAGTCTCACTAAAGCCACTCGTATCATTCATTGCGTAATAAACATTCTAAAATGAGTAAGAATTTATAGCTTTCTTCACACACGAAGAACTTCTTTCATTAACAATACACAAGCGGAAGACTTTCATTAAAACATTAAACCTTTACATTGTGTCATTGATCCATCTAAACTTTGGAGTATACAACACTTGGGACTACGCACTTACAAGACATAAAATTAAGACTAAGACATAAAAGGAACATGTGGATATTGTCCTCGAATCGATGAGGACTTACCAATACTTCATCTTCAACCCTTAAAAACCTATCCATCCTCCATGGAATATCAGGAGTTTCAATTCCCTACAGTTTAGTCAAAACGGGAAATGAAGGGGTTAGCACATTAGATGCACTAAGTATGGAAGCAATGCAAAAATCATGAAAAAGGAACATTTAGTAAATAACATATTCTTCATGAATTTTGATTAAAACATCTTACTATAAGAATAAGAACAACATTCAACACCTTAGAAACACATAAGAAATCACATAAGCATTTAGCTAGATTTTTAAGAACATTAAAGTGAAATAGCATGTCACGACCGGAATCTAGACCCCAGACGAGACCGGCGTCGTTGACCTCTCAGAGGTCACAGACAAGCCTACTTACGTCATTCTTACTTCATCTAGGTTAATTTTAGCGGAAAATTTGAAACTTTTTGTTTCTTAACATACTTGTTAAACATTCTTATCATTTCATAATTGTTCACCATCAACCATCTAACATTAAGAGATAAGCAACTGAAAGAAATAGTTCAATAAGTGATAGGTGTATAATTGCCAAAATGGCACCAATACAAAGTCTGAATAAAAACAGGAATGAAACGCTAGTGGAACATGCTCCACTAGCTCAACTCTAAAACTAAGCTAGAATGTAAAACAGTAGCATCCTCGAAAGCATAGGGACCTACCAAACTCCGGATGAATGCTGACGTCCGGATAGCTGCAACAATGATCCTGTAGCTCTATCGCCCACCTGTGCCTGCACCTAAATAGATGTATAGGGTTAGTACACACTTGTACTAAGTATGGGTATATGCAAGCACACACCACGGACATGCATGAGAAAGAATAGCTCTTTCCTAACAACATGAATTTTGGAAGTCAAGCCAGTGGACTTGCCAAATTGAGATTAGGCGAGTTAGTGAACTTTCCAAATTGGGTTAGGAAGGTCATGCCATGAGAGTAACATGCATCATTATAAATATCGTATTGCACACAACATATAACATCTTCATATAGCACATATCATAGCACATAACATGTAACACATAGCTTCTTTCATATCATTCATTCATATGCCATGAGACCTTGGAATCATGGACTTGACATTAAGACTTTCCGAAATGAGGGCTCAACATATGTGACCTCAACTAGGGAGTCTTCTTTAGCAAACAATTAGTCTGCTTCATTCATTCATACGTACTTCATTTCATTTATTCATAAGCTAGTGTAAACACCAGCTATACCTACGATGTAGTTTAAGATTCTCATCGGGTTTGCTGTGCAATGATCAAGAATAACCTAGTGTCATTACTTGAGTCTAGCTCACCTTTTGATTATCCTATCCTAACACCTTTGGTATTGTTCATTTCATTATGTGCATCATTTGAGGTTGGCCTCATTCATTCATTGGGAAGTTTAACTTTAACCGACATAGATCATGTGAGCGTCATAAAATACAGTGTCTCCCCCACACCGAAATGAGGTGGAATCACCGGCCAAAGTGACCCAAAACATGCTAGCGTACATGGAATCGAACTCGCCAGATCCCTATATTGGCAGTATAGGTTAAAAGACTAGGAGATATAAGTAGACCCATACCCGGCATGCCGGACAGTCTCATCTCATGAGAGTTACGTGAACCTCCACCCTTCCCGAAAGAAGGCATCACCGCTCATAGCTAGCCTATCGGTGCTCAGTATAAAGTTCCATTTCATTCATCTCATACGTCATTGAAGCTGTCTTCTAGTATGAGGACATCATAGCTCATTAGATGATTTCTCATCTCATCATTAGTATTAAGTGTGTTAAGCTCATACTTTCATTAGAGTGTTCATAGAGACTGGTCTCTTCATTATCTTACACTCTCATAGGTGAGTACGTTTTGGTAATATTTACTTAGGCTCATTTGAGATTGCTCTCATCATTTACATTAGCCTCATATCATGTTGTCACCAGATTCATTATCATTAGCACCTTTGCTTTTCATAGTTACTCACCTCTTATTACGTGAAAGTTCATTTCATCATATGCCAATGCACTTGGTCATTTAGTGTGTTTCACACCCTTACTTAACCCTTCTAGGGTTTCATCATTTCATTGTTCATTTCATCATTTCATGGTTCATCTCATCATATGCCAATGCACTTGGCCATTTAGTGTATCTTACACTCATATTTAACCCTTCTAGGGTTCATCATTTCACTACATACATCTTAGGTTCACTTACTTTTGAACGTACGTTAGAATTATGTGTCTATACATACAAGCCATGAGGCTTCATTCATAGTTCATTAAGTGATTCTTACTTTACTAAGATTATGTAGTACAAGACTTATGTATCTTGTATATATGCCAAGATCTTAGTTTTGATCTAAGTAGATGGCATTATTCTTGGATATTTTATTCACTGTGACCTATGTATCAATACGAAAGAGTGGACAAGGAAACCCACGTTTGAGTTACTTGGATATCATTTATATTTTTCATTGATTTTATTTCTAATATTCATAACATTAGAACTCTAAATTAAATCTCAACATTAATATTGAAGGATTAATTGTCTACTTAGTTTTGCTATTAGGTTGGCCGAAGGGTTGTGGGTTCGAACCCCCACAATCTTTTTATTTTCATTTTTACTTCTCCTTGGACGCTGCTATAGCTTATTGGGGGGCGTGGGATCGATTCCGCATGACCCCATAGTTTTTTTTAAGAATTTTCTATCCTTCTCCTATGCCCCTTATTCGCTACTGACCAAGGGGTTGTGGCATCAATCCCCCACAGCCCCTTTTTATTTCTATTAAATTGTATTACTACAGGCGTTGAGGGGCATGGGATCGATTCCCCATGACCCCTTTTATTAATTTTCTGCATTCGCTGAGGGGGCGTGGGATCGATCCCCCATGACCCCATTTATTTTTCCCTTTTTGCGTGGCAAAATTCGCTGCTTCACTGCCCCAATTCGAGCCCCGCCTAACGCCTCTCTTTTTTTTTTTTGTTAGGCAAGCTTTAGTGAGGTCCTGGGTTCGATCCCTGCAGGCCTCACTTATTTTTTTAAATTTTTTTGACGTCCAAAATTTCCAGATTTCTTCTAGAGCCTATTTCCAGGTTCTGGAAATTTATTCCACGATTTTTTTACACCTTTTTCATCAAATTACACATTAGTTCTTAGGGAAATTTCATGGTTCATTTATAACTTTTTAGGTGCACTTTCATGGAGTCGTTTAGCCAAGAATTCCTCCCTCAATCCAGCCACATAACATTTCATATGAACATCACATTATGCACAACGTTAACACATGAGATACAAGAAGAAAGACATGCTTTAAACGTCTCCAAACAATGGCAAAAGTCCACTGCCAACGCACACCCACACACACACTTTTTTCGATTACACATTGATTATCATTTTCGTGATTTCACGCACATAAACTTATTCACATTTAATATAAACACGTCAATCATGCCTAAATCTAGCAGCACAACATACCCATCCTACGAATTCGTTTGGGAGCTAAGGACAAGGACATACAAAGGGGAACAACCTTAGTTTTCAAGAGCTTGAGAATCGTTCGAAGGAAAGTACTCTTGGAGAAAGAATTCTAGGAGAGAAACCCATACCTTTTTGATGTTGTTCAAGCGTGAATTTGCTTCACAAACGTTCCTCCAAACCACGCTTAATTCACCTCAAAGTACACACCATTCGACGGACAACCTCTCTTTGCCTTGACGTTTTTGGTTACTTGGTTTTTCTTAAAATTTCATGTGAGTTCTTCAAGTGTGAAGAACTCTTGATGTATTTTCTGATTTTTGTTGTTTTTGGCAGAACTAACGTGAGAGAAAGAGAGTGATAAAATGTGAGAGAGAGATTGAGAGAGAGTGAAACGCGTGTGTAGTTGTTTAGGATTAGGGGATGACTTAGTCAATTTAGGACTCTCTTTAATATTTAAAAATCTGATTTTCCTTTTTATTAAATCAGCTAATAAATATTAATTAATTAAATTAATTTATCTATCTTAAATAAAAGCAATTTAAATCATTGCTTCCACCTAGGTTCGAACATGGGTGGAGCAAGACTCCACTCCTAGAGCTCAAATTCGGCTCTCTCTCCTCAAATTGCCCCTCCATCTTATTAAATAATTAATTAATTATATATTTAGGGTAATTACTATATTACCCTTATCCTGGTAAAAGACCATTTTACCCCTAGACCCTCAAAACTTAATATTTCTTCTTTTTAAGTCCGGTAAAGCCTCCTTCGATTAAATCTTCGTTTTCGAGAGCCTTACTTGGTTGGTTCCAACCTTTCCAAGCTCAATTAACTCCCCAAGTTAGTTCGCTTGGTCGTAGTAGGGGTTCTGAGGTCTGGTTCTACGCGTATCAATCCGTGTGAACCTTGGTCTAATCGCAAGCATTCTTGACACCTTAAGTATTTCTCTTATTCATTTTTAGGGTTGTTACATTATCCGCCCCTTAGGAACATTCGTCCCCGAATGACACTACTCTTTACTAACAATAAGTATGTCATCTATAGAACGTACGCATACATAGGTACTTCAATACTTCCACTGGTGAATATCTGATCCACATATTAACATGATGGTGCACATTCTTGAGATTTACTAGTAGCTTCACATTAATAGACTAATGAATTCTTCCCTAAACTAGTCTCATCAAAGCATACAACATAAGTCCACATATAAGTCATACAAATCAGCAGCTAACATGATGACTTCAAATATATTAACCTTATATTACTGCATAAACACCATACAGAGTTAAATATATGAAAGACTAATTAAGGCTATGCACCCGAGGCTTCATCAGAAGTGCCTTCCCCAGCACCCCTAGACTTGAGTGTGAAGAATCCTTGCCTTCTTGGAGCCTCTTCATTTGGACCATTAGGCTGAACTCTCTCCTTCCCTTGTTCTTGACTTCTCCTATTCGGACAATCCTTCACTATGTGGCCCGGTTTTCCACAGCTGTAACAAGCATTAGAGCCCATCATACACTCTCCTCCATGCTGTCTGCCACACTTCCTGCAAGGTTGCCTTTCCTTATGTGTATCTACTTCCTTGTTTCTCTTATCTCTGGACTCGGAATCCCTATCATAGTGACCATTGGATGAACTTGACTCTCTTTGTTGGGAGAGTCCCTTCTTAAACCTTGGCTGCTCACGGACGCCAAAGTTGTTTCTGTGGCCTCCATGGCTGGGACCTGCCTGATCTTGAGGCTTAGGCCTCCTAGCATCACGAATACCTCTCTTTCTGTGTCTGTCCTCTACCTGCTGGACATGCACCATCAACCTGGAAAGATCCATGTTATCATGGAGCATCGCAGATCGACACTCCTCCTCCAGGTCTCCATTGATTCCTGTAAGGAACCTGCTCATCTCATCCCTGCTGTTAGAAACCAGGGAAGTAGCATACTTGGATGATTTCAACAAAACTCAGTATTCTCCTCATTCTTTCTATTAAATACTAGAGAAAGTAACATACCTTGATAGCTAAACAAACTTTAGGGAATACTCCCTAACTGTCATAGAGCCTTGTTTAAGGTTGATGAACTCCTCAACCTTGGCTTCCCTCATCTCTCTTGGAAGAATCTCTCCAGAAATGCTGTCTTGAATAGCTCCCAAGTGACTGGCACTCCACCCAAAACTCGGCTATCTTGCCACATCTTGCACCAAGTCTGTGCAACATCCTTGAGCTGATAGAAAGCCAGCTCAGCCTTCTCAATATCAGTGCCCCCCATAGCCACCAGGATCTTATGCACCTCATCCACAAACTCCTGAGGATCCTCTGCAGTCCTGGACCCTGTGAAAATAGGAGGATTCATCCTCGTAAAATCCCTCAGCCTGTCAGCCATGCTACAAACCGGTGGGTTCTCCCTCTGAACATCCTGCCGGTTGACCTGGGCAGTCATAGCCTGGGCCTGCATAGTAATGGCTTATGCCATCTGGGCCAGAGATTCCCTCACCTCAGCATCGGTCAACCCAGCTGGGTTAACTGGCACAGCCACTCCTTTAGCTAGAGCCTGGGGTGTAACTCGGTTGCCCCCAGCAGCTGCTCCTCCTATCCTCTGACCAATAGCCCTCCTAGTATTCATTCTCTAAAAACAACCAAAAATTTGATGTTAGACACGCACATAACACCAAGAAATTAAACTTTAGGAGAAGCACGATAAGATCAGAAAAAGGGAAGTTTTCCTACGCATCATGCAGTCTCTAATCAAGGATAGTGGTGCACTTCACTACCATGACTTAGAAACTACTCAATGTGGTTGATATGAACTTATTATTTTTGTAATTTAACCTAGGGATCTGATACCAATTTTGTCACGACCGGAATCTAGACCCCAGACGAGATCGGCGTCGTTGACCTCTCTGAGGTCGCAGACAAGCCTACTTACGTCATTCTTACTTCATCTAGGTTAATTTTAGCGGAAAATTTGAAACTTTTTGTTTCTTAACATACTTGTTAAACATTCTTATCATTTCATAATTGTTCACCATCAACCATCTAACATTAAGAGATAAGCAACTGAAAGAAATAGTTCAATAAGTAATAGGTGTATATTTGCCAAAATGGCACCAATACAAAGTCTGAATAAAAACAGGGAAGAAACGCTAGTGGAACATGCTCTACTAGCTCAACTCTAAAACTAAGCTAGAATGTAAAACAGTAGCATCCTCGAAAGCATGAGTACCTACCAAACTCCGGATGAATGCTGACGTCCGGATAGCTGCAACAATGATCCTGTAGCTCTATCGCCCACCTGTGCCTGCACCTAAAATAGTATAGATGTATAGGGTTAGTACACACTTGTACTAAGTATGGGTATATGCAAGCACACACCACGGACATGCATGAGAAAGAATAGCTCTTTCCTAACAACATGAATTTTGGAAGTCAAGTCAGTGGACTTGCCAAATTGAGATTAGGAAAGTTAGTGAACTTTCCAAATTGGGTTAGGAAGGTCATGCCATGGAATAACATTCATCATTATAAATATTGTATTGCACACAGCACATAACATCTTCATATAGCACATATCATAGCACATAACATGTAACACATAGCTTCTTTCATATCATTCATTCATATGCCATGAGACCTTGGAATCATGGACTTGACGTTAAGACTTTCCAAAATGAGGGCTCAACATATGTGACCTCAACTAGGGAGTCTTCTTTAGCAAACAATTAGTCTGCTTCATTCATTCATACGTACTTCATTTCATTTATTCATAAGCTAGTGTAAACACCAGCTATACCTAGGATGTAGTTTAAGATTCTCATCAGGTTTGCTGTGCAATGATCAAGAATAACCTAGTGTCATTACTTGAGTCTAGCTCACCTTTTGATTATCCTATCCTAACACCTTTGGTATCGTTCATTTCATTATGTGCATCATTTGAGGCTGGCCTCATTCATTCATTGGGAACTTTAACTTTAACCGACATAGATCATGTGAGCGTCATGAAATACAGTGTCTTCCCCACACCGAAAAGAGGTGGAATCACCGGCCAAAGTGACCCAAAACATGCTAGCGTACATGGGAATCAAACCCCGCCAGATCAGTATATTGGCAGTATAGGTTCGAAGACTAGGAGATATAAGGAGACCCATACCCGGCATGTCGGATAGTCTCATCTCATGAGAGTTACGTGAACCTCAGCCCTTCCCAAAAGAAGGAATCACCGCTCATAGCTAGCCTATCGGTGCTCAGTATAAAGTTCCATTTCATTCATCTCATACGTCATTGAAGCTGTCTTCTAGTATGAGTACATCATAGCTCATTAGATGATTTCTCATCTCATCATTAATATTAAGTGTGTTAAGCTAAATACTTTCATTAGAGTGTTCATAGAGACTGGTCTCTTCATTATCTTACACTCTCATAGGTGAGTACGTTTTGGTAACATTTACTTAGGCTCATTTGAGATTGCTCTCATCATTTACATTAGCCTCATATCATGTTGTCACCAGATTCATTATCATTAGCACCTTTGCTTTTCATAGTTACTCACCTCTTATTACGTGAATGTTCATTTCATCATATGCCAATGCACTTGGTCATTTAGTGTGTTTCACACCCTTACTTAACCCTTCTAGGGTTTCATCATTTCATGGTTCATCTCATCATATGCCAATGCACTTGGCCATTTATTGTATCTTACACTCATATTTAACCCTTCTAGGGTTCATCATTTCACTACATACATCTTAGGTTCACTTACTTTTGAATGTACGTTAGACTTATGTTAGACTTATGTGTCTATGCATACAAGCCATGAGGCTTCATTCATAGTTCGTTAAGTGATTCTTACTTTCCTAAGATTATGTAGTACAAGACTTATGTATCTTGTATATATGCCAAGATCTTAGTTTTGATCTAAGTAGATGGCATTATTCTTGGATATTTTATTCACGTATGACTTATGTATCAATACGGAAGAGTGGGCAAGGAAACTCAAGTTTGAGTTACTTGGATATGATTTATATTTTTCATTGATTTTATTTCTAATATTCATAACATTTTAAATCTCAACATTAATATTGAAGGATTAATTCTCTACTTAGTTTTGCTCTTAGGTTGGCCGAAGGGTTGTGGGTTTGAACCCCCACAACCCCTTTTACTTTTCATCTTAAATTTCTTGTCCAATTCGCATGGACCAAGAGGTTGTGGGGTCAAACCCCCACAGCCTCTATTTATTTCTCCAATTTCGCAGGCTACCTAGAGGTCGTGGGTTCAATTCGCACGCCTCACAATATTTTTATTTTCATTTTTCCTTCTCCTTGGACGCTGCTACAGCTTACTGGGGGGCGTGGGATCGATTCCCCACGACCCCATAGTTTTTTTTAAGAATTTTCTATCCTTCTCCTATGCCCCTTATTCGCTACTGACCAAGGGGTTGTGGGATCGATCCCCCACAATCCCTTTTTATTTCTATTAAATTGTATTACTACAGGCGTTGAGGGGCGTGGGATCGATTCCCCACGACCCTTTTTCTTTTTATTAATTTTCTGCATTCGCTGAGGGGGCGTGGGATCGATCCCCCACGACCCCATTTATTTTTCCCTTTTTGCCTGGCGAAATTCGCTGCTTCACTGCCCCAGTTCGAGCCCCGCCTAACGCCTCTCTTTTTTTTTTAGGCATGCTTTAGTGAGATCCTGGGTTCGATCCTTGCAGGCCTCACTTATTTGTTTTTAATATTTTTGATGTCCAAAATTTCCAGATTTCTTCTAGAGCCTATTTCCAGGTTCTGGAAATTTATTCCACGATTTTTCTACACATTTTCATCAAATTACACATTAGTTCTTAGGGAAATTTCATGGTTCATTTATAACTTTTTAGGTGCACTTTCATGGAGTCGTTTAGCCAAGAATTCCTCCCTCAATCAAGCCGCATAACATTTCATATGAACATCACATTATGCACAACTTTAACACATGAGATACAAGAAGAAAGACATGCTTTAAACGTCTCCAAACATTGGCAAAAGTCCACTGCCAACGCACACCCACATACACACTTTCTTTGATTACACATTGGTTATCATTTTTGTGATTTCACGCACATAAACTTATTCACATTTAATATAAACACGTCAATCATGCCTAAATCTAGCATCACAACATACCCATCCTACGAATTCGTTTGGGAGCTAAGGACAAGGACATACAAAGGGGAACAACCTTAGTTTTCAAGAGCTTGAGAATCGTTCGAAGGAAAGTACTCTTGGAGAAAGAATTCTAGGAGAGAAACCCATACCTTTTTGATGTTGTTCAAGCGTGAAGTTTCTTCACAAACGTTCCTCCAAACCACGCCCAATTCACCTCAACGTACACACCATTCGACGAACAACCTCTCTTTGCCTTGACGTTTTTGGTTACGTGGTTTTTCTTAAAATTTCATGTGAGTTCTTCAAGTGTGAAGAACTCTTGATGTATTTTCTGATTTTTGTTGTTTTTGGCAGAACTAACGTGAGAGTGAGAGAGTGATGAAATGTGAGAGAGAGATTGAGAGAGAGTGAAATGTGTGTGTAGTTGTTTAGGATTAGGGGATGACTTAGTCAATTTAGGACTCTCTTTAATATTTAAAAATCTGATTTTACTTTTTTATTAAATCAGCTAATAAATATTAATTAATTAAATTAATTTATCAATCTTAAATAAAAGCAATTTAAATCATTGCTTCCACCTAGGTTCGAACCCCGGTGGAGCAAGACTCCACTCCTAGAGCTCAAATTCGGCTCTCTCTCCCCAAATTGCCCCTCCATCTTATTAAATAATTAATTAATTATATATTTAGGGTAATTACAATATTACCCTTAGCCTGGTAAAAGACCATTTTACCCCTAGACCCTCAAAACTTAAAATTTCTTCTTTTTAAGTCCGATAAAGCCTCCTTCGATTAAATCTTCGTTTTTGAGAGCCTTACTTGGTTGGTTCCAACCTTTCCAAGCTCAATTAACTCCCCAAGTTAGTTGGCTTGGTCGTAGTAGGGGTTCTGAGGTCTGGTTCTACGCGTATCAATCCGTGTGAACCTTGGTCTAATCGCAAGCATTCTTGACACCTTAAGTATTTCTCTTATTCATTTTTAGGATTGTTACATAGCACATCTTACAGTGAACAATTTTTAAGCTTCAGAGTGAACAAATTCCAACATTACAGTGAACTTATTAAGCATTCGTCCTTCTGACGAAAAGCTATCCTAAGATCCACTTAAGTAACACAAAGAGAGACCGCCCATACACCCTCTCTAAGCACACCTAAATGATCCTTAGGACTACCTAAAATGAGATACATACACTTACAATACACCAAAACACATAACACATAATATGACATTTTCCTCACTAAGGTTATCAAAAGACTTACTTAAGTAATTCTAAAAGAGAACACCCATACGCCCTCTTAAATATTACCTAAATAATTCTTAAGACTTCCTAAGATAAGATCATGCCTACTTTATCAACCAACCTTCCAAACTAGAGTTATTCTCAAGATCTCCCTAGGTAAGATATGAAGAGATCATCCTTTATGCCCCCTTCACACTTTAACTAAGAAATCCTTAGAGTTACTCTAGATTAGGTATTCATTCATTCACATGCTTCCTAACATAAGTCATTACTTTATTAGTTCATTAATAGACATTAATCACATAGAGGACATTCAAGTAATGGTCTTAGAGAAGACCTAGGAAGTCACTAACTAACATCTTCAAAGCCTAAAAGTGCAATGTCTAGGTAGCATCCCATACCACTACCTTAACTTCATAGACTTCTCAAACACTAGTAGTTTTCCCATATGATGAGAATACGAAATAACCGACATAGATCATGGTATCTAAGCATGGAATTCGGAGTTGTAACCTACTATGGTATTCTACTTGCCAAGGGTAGAACTTGGACACATCCCATGTAGGCACATGGTTCGGGAATATGATGGGGTTTCTTTGTCCTCTATTCTTATCATACAAATAGAGTTACTTCCCATACCATACTCACTCGGTGCTAGCCTTTTTTCTCATAGAGTAATTCATATAAAGTATCATATGAAGGGGTTCCATATCTAGTTAATAACCCAATCACATTCACCCTACCAAAGTGGTCCCCTAGGGCTGCCTTACAATGACAAAGAGGATAGCTTAATGAATTTCCTATGAATGTTCTCATTACGTTTCAGCCAACCATTCCTAAGTCCATCACTCACACAAGAAGGATACCATTACGACTTTCGACTTCAAGCTTTTCTTAACCTTATTTCTCAAAGGTTCCACATAAGTTGACCTTCTCACTATGTTCAAGGGAACATATCATTCATACATATAAGACTAAGAGGCTTTAGCATCCTAAGTCAAAACATCTCATATTCACATATCATTCATGCATCAACAAGAGGGACTTAGGTCTACTTAATCAATACTCTACATTCTCATAACACATGTAAGAAAGTCATCAAGGACTACCTTAGTCATACATATCCATTTAAGAATACAACATGTTAACCTTTACACATCCATATACAACTTCATCATATATCATCATATAAGAGGAATCATAACATAATCATTCACACAAGATCATACAAGCACTATAAGACACCTTACTGTTAACCTTCACAAATAACACATATTGTTTATCATTCTTCAAACCATATGTTCATACAATCCATAACATCTTAGACATGATTAAATTACTTCACATCAACAATCTTCACATTATACCTTCATATAACTCCAAAACATGAAACTATACAATTCACAGAGTAATGCCGACGAGGCCACATCTTTCACAAAGGGAAACACATAAACACCACCACCATAAGTGGACCATACCAACCATCATTGTAATACAAAAGCTATACATAAGATTTAGAGAGTTAGGGAAGCATACCATTGATCCAACTAAAAAACTTCCATCCATAGACCAATTAACCAAATCATAACCCATAAGGCTCTTACAATAGCCATGATCACCAATTCAATACAATAAACTCTATATACAATAAATCCAACATTATACATCATTCATGTAATCAAATTGAGACAGCCTATGATCCATACAATCATGATCCATACATAAAACAATATCCCTAATAAATCTACATATGAATTCATTACTAATTAGGCATAATCAATTCACACATAGTTTAGTCAAATTGAGATATTTGAGAATGTAACACTCCGGAAGTTCCATGACTTGGACTAGAGCTTAGACTATTGAATAATATTTAAGATGATTTTCAAGACCTATATTAATAAATAAACTCATTTAGAAAAGGTTATATCCAAAACGATAAAGAAAGACCTTGACGTCCAGAAACTAGCTAATTTTAACTAGTTGACGTCCCTATGTTTGGTGAAGGTTTAAAAGTGTCAAATGAAGTCCAAGACTTGTAAAAATACTTCAAATAAGTAATATGTAGTAAAAAGGGTAAAACATTCCGGTAATGACACCCCAAGGACTACCTGAAGGGTTTTGGGGAGGACCCAAACATGGGCAAGCAGGCTGCCAAAGCAGCCTGCGAGAGTCAAGAACCAAGGGGATGTTGCGCGACGCGCAGTACACAGGAGGTTCAATGCCTCAAGAATTGGGAGGCAGCCTCGCAAAGCGGAGCTGTCACGAGGCTCACTGCCTCAACCCAAAAATTAATAAAAAGAACGGGAATTGGCCCAGCGACGCGCATCCACTTCCCAGATTCGTTAAAGTCATATTTTTGGTAATTTGATCCATTTAAGTGAAGGGTCTTTTGGGTATTTTATGGGACGAATATTATTGATTTTATGTCAGTTTTAGACCACTTTTACACACTTCAAATCAGACCAACGAATTCCTCCCATCTCTCTCAAGAACGCACTCTTTTCCAAACTCCATTGAAGAGCAAGAGAAGCTTATGGAAGAAGATGAAGACTTCAAGTTTCTCAATCCAAATTCATGGATTATTCTTCAATAAGGTATGAGTTTTTCACTCTTGGTATTCTTTTCCCCAAGAGGTCCTTTGAAAGATGGTTTTCAAGAATTCAACTACTAGGTTTTTTACTCTACAAAATGGGTTTTCCTCCTAACTTTAGATTTATGATTTTTGATGAACTATAGTGATTTTCTATGGTTAATTAAGTATATATTGTTGGAAATTTGACTTGGAATGTTTGAATTTCGTGTAAAGCGTGTTCCTTCTATAAATGATGGTTTTGATTGGGTTATATCTACTTCTTGATAACATGAAAATGTTTTGATTGGAACTATGACTTGAATGAACTCTTTAATGACACTTTCCCTTATCCCTAATTACAAATTGGTCTTATCTATGACTTGAAGAGTTGGTATTGATTATGTTTTTGTGTATTTCACTATGTTGTTGGATGATTGTTGTATATAAAACATAAGTTCTTGATAAAGGTTCTTGGAAGCAAGAGGTAAGTATTCTAAAATCGTGATTACTCTATGATTCATATGTTAGCCTATAAATGATGTTAAAATGCTATTGAAGTATGTATGATGTTTTCTATGTATATATGTTGGGTTATGAATATGTTAAATTTGAGATCATGACAAGGATATGAAAATGAAAGTTTATGATGCTCTCTTGTATGCCTTACACAAGATAATTATGATATGATAATCTCACAAATGAAGGGTTGTGATGAAATGAAATTCTCATGTAAACCTAAAAAGCTTATGATCATGTTTATACAAGGAGTTAATCTCCTATGACTTATGATAAGAATTATGACTAAATGATGATTTAAAGGTTATTCAAAAAGGGACTATAGCTTAGCTCCGAGTGAACTAGATACGAGATGTGTCCCTTCCCTAGTTGGAAGGTAGGTTCACTATGACTCTCATGAGATAGAGGCTGCCATGTAATGTGGAACTATGGATCTCTAATATATCTCCTAGTTCTTGAACTATGTTGCCACCATAATATAGCTACGTATGTTTTCATGATTGTTAAGTATGAAGTATAAGTAAACTTAAAATAGTATGGAAAAGTTTTCCAATTTTTCCACAATTTTAACTGATGACATGTTATGACGAATGATAAGGGATTGTCTGAGTCCTCTGAGAGGACGACGACGCCGGTCGCATATGGGGTGTACTGTCCGGATGTCAAAGAGAAGGTCAAGGTTTCATGGAGAATATCATTGGAAAACATCAATTATACATCACTAATATCATATCTTAAGGTTTGAAAATGTTTCTTGCAAGAACCCAAGACTTAGAGTAGAAATTGGACTTTTTCATCTTTTTGAAAAATTTTGAAATCATCTTTGAAATTGACTCTAAGGTGATAAAAAGCCTTATATGAATAACTACCATACCTTATTAGAAGAATACAATGATAATTGAAGATGAAACTCCATTGAATATCCATCATCAAGCTCCATCTTCATCTTGAGCTCTCATGGAGGTTTTTGGAGAAACTTTGGGAGGGAATGGATTTTGATCTAGGTACTAGGGTTTAAATGAGAGTTTAATGACTTATATACTCTTAAAATACCCATAAACACCTAAAATAACCGTCCACCTATTTTATAAGACTTGGGGTGAATTTCCCAAAACCCCTAAGTCTTAACAGAAAAACTGGCAGAATTGCAGCACCATCGATGCCCTAGCATCGACACTCCATTAGTGAGACTCCGCCCCGTCGATGGGGTTCGTTGGTTGTGTATGCAACTCCCCAAACTGAAGACTACATGGCTCCGTCGACGCCACCCATCGACGGGCCGTTGTCTGATTGATTGGCCGTCGTTTGGGGCAGTCGATTGCCATTGCCAAGCAGCTGGGGTACTCCTTCTAGGGCCCCTTGTGTGTCCTAGGTGGAGTAGTACCCGGATGATAGACCCCTAAACATGTACATATAGGTCTTGGGAACATCTCCAAACAAGTTCAACATCAAACAAGCCATGCAACATGCTAAAACACATCGAAACTCACAAGGTTTTAAAGTATGTCTTTCGAATGTCACCGGACGTTCTTGGACGTTTGACCTCCAAACCTTACCAAACTCAACATGCTGACTCTAAACACTATAACCATCCATATAAGGAACTCATTAACTCATTATACACACATAAGCACATGAAAACACATAAGTCACATAGGTGGTTAGTCGTCGAACGTCTTGGTCGTCCCTTGACGTTTGACTTCAAAATTAACCCAAATATTTAGACACTGCCTCAAATATCATTTTAAACCATATTAGGACTTCAAGACTTAATGAATCACACATTAGGCCCTAGTTTCACCAAAGTCAATTTTTGGAGGCGTTACATTCTCCCCCACTTCGACAACATTCCTCCTCGAATGACACTTGCTTTATTTTAGATATTATCAAGAGATGATTAACTAAAGACTAGCAGAACATAACCATACCACAAAATACTTATATAGGATAAACAACACTTTCACATAAACAAGAGACTCACAACAAAACAAGAAGCTAGAAACTAATCTACGACTCATCATGTCATAAGACTCACATTCTTATCTTTTTAAGGAGAAGCTTAATTCCCAACACACTATAATGCTCATATACATCTATTCTAGGCACCATACAACAAATTTCCACAAAAACACAATTTATTCATTTTCACAAACTCTTTACAGTGACTACTATTTTCTTACAGTGACCATGCTTCAAAAATTTTAACAAATGCAACCCTTAAGAAATTTCTTATAAATGCTCAACAAACAAATCTTATATAACAATTTAGACATGCTCATTTTTATATTCTTGAAACAATTAGCAACTTACACTAGATGCACATGAACAATGAGGAAGATACCATGCATGAAAACTCATTCTTTCTCATTTATCAAGAACTCAACCAAAACATGCATATCATAAGGATAGTGTTTGGAAGATCATTTTTCACAAAAGACTCCAACATAACCCAAGTTACTAGGAAATCTTTGTTTTAGGCTTGAATAAACACATAAATAAAGGTTAAGGGTATCTCACTCCCAACAACCATACTCTTCAATATACTCCCCCACTTAGGAGAAACCCATTCTAAGGTTAACATAACACCTACTACAAGGAACTCCATCAAAGCAAATTAAAACTTACTAATACTTTCTCACAAAAGTCTATCTCATAAAAACTAAAGACTCTCAAAAGTCTAACCATCTAACAATTACACCCCCCCTTACTAGGAGAAACTCTCCTTTACTCATTTCTAACCTCACCTCCTTCCTTTCTATGGTCGGATCTAAACAACTTCATACCATCTAAACAACCACTCCTTTACCTTTCTAACATTATACTTCACCATTTTCTTTCAACTATACTACCCTTCAAAAGGTAATACAACAAACCAAGGGTCATCAACACCATCCTCGACAGCTCATCTAACAAGTCACACCTCATCTTTTCTCTCCCTTAACCTTAACGTCACCAGGGTCACCCTCAAAGAACCAACACATAAGAAACAAGTGAAAAACACCATATTTAAAGCTCTTAGGAACGATTAGAAGAATGAAGAAGTGAAACTTTTCCTAGCACCCAATAGCCTCCTATTCATAATGTGGCATGCTTCACATTATGAACAAGACTCTATCAAATGTGGTTTATCAGACAAACTTAGACACTCCCAAACCATATGCTCTGATACCAACTTTGTAACGACCCACAAGTATACCCTAGAAGTTAGAGCAACCTTTAGTCTGCACACAGCAAATGTGACTCCGAGAAGTCTCACTAAAGCCATTCGTATCATTTATTGCATAATAAAGATTTTAAAATAAGTAATAATTTAAAACTTTCTTCACACACGAAGAACTTCTTATTAAAACATTAAACCTTTACATTGTCTCATTGATCCATCTAAAATTTGGAGTATACAACACTTAGGACTAAGCCAATACAAGACATAATATAAAAACTAAGACATAAAAGGAACATGTGGATATTGTCCTCGAATCGATGAGGACTCACCAATACTTCATCTTCAACCCTTAATAACATATCCATCCTCCATGGCATATCAAGACTTCCAATTCCCTACACTTTAGTCAAAAAGGGAAAATAAGGGGTTAGAACATTAGGCACTAAGTATGAAAGTCATGCAAAAACCATGAAAAAGGGACATTTAGTAAATAACATGCTTTTCAAGAATTTTGATTAAAACATCATACTATAAGCATGTCAGTTAGCATTTCCAGTTACCATATCAGTATTTTGAGATATCTAGTATTACACAAATCCTATCATAAATTTTTAATTACATAATAAATTGGGAGTCACTTAATAGTGAGTAGACTAGGGTCAGTCACCCTCAAGTACATGAACTATGTGCCCCGTAGGATGTAAATCCCCTATGTAGGCATCAATTTAGTGATGACGCCAGTCATGCCTCTACATCTCTTGCAGATTATATTGGGTCCTCTCGATGGGGCATATACATCGCACTCCACATTTACCTTATGTGGTTTTAAGTCGATTATTATTAGCTCCCGAATGAGATTCTATTTAATTGACCATGTTTAAAACTATAGTCATATTTTGAGTCTCAATATGTTATAAACATGGTCATTATATTTATTTAGTTCAATTTCATTATTATCAGTATAATATCATGCTCATCTCTTATCAGATATGATTTTGTTCAGTTATGCTTATTGTTTCGCTTTACCTTATCTTGCATGATCAGTACCTTTGAAGTACTGACATATACTCTATGTTATATCTTCTTGTGATATAGGTCCAAGATCTTTGCTTCGAGATCACGCATATATCGGTTCCCGATCTTCATTTAAATTGTATCACTGGTGAGTTTTCATTATCCGAGGACGAAAGACATGCTTTCGTTGATTGTTTGTCTTAGTTTCAATTTTGTTCTAGTTTTACCTGGGCCATGTCCCAACACTTCTAGTCAGTTATAGGATTTATTTCAAACATAGTTAGATTAAGTTTTTAGCATTTGAGTTTTATTTCATTGTCTTAAAATCTTCTTAGTTGTAGATATATTCATACTTTGTATGGGTATTCCCCATCATTTTAGTTTCATGATGTCTTAAGTTTTTGTACACTACATTCTTATTTAAGTTTATTTATTATGCTTATGATATGCCAACAGAGTTAGCTTGGGGTGATACATGATCCTAGGTCCCGTGTCCGCATCCTATGGGTAGCTTCGGGGCATGACAAGTATAAATCAACACTTTTTATGCAGTCAAACTGAGAAGTCAATACTGATTGTAAGAATAATTCTTTTCCCTTCCATTCTTAGTTTCCCCATCAATCGAGGATGAATTATTCCAAGGGAAAGATATTGTAACATCCCGAAATTTTCTAAGTTAAAACTCGAACAATTTTTCACCTATGAATAGGATTGTACCGAGTGATTCTTAATTTTTATTAGGTGATAAGATCAATTTTTTAGTGTGTGAATGTTTTTCGATTTTAATTCAGTTAACTATAATCCCCTAGCACAAAGTTGTGTCAAACGTTTTCT
The DNA here is from genome assembly GCA_016801875.1 of Solanum sitiens. Classification (NCBI taxonomy): domain Eukaryota; kingdom Viridiplantae; phylum Streptophyta; class Magnoliopsida; order Solanales; family Solanaceae; genus Solanum; species Solanum sitiens. The sequence continues at coordinate 794,782 of JABWTJ010000196.1, read as the reverse complement.
TAACGATTGAGTTTCAATATGAGATTTTACTGAAGTCAAATTCAAAAAATCATATCTCTTATCACGCAAATAATTAGCTGGCCTATGATTCCACGGCCCAGGGGTAACCTCTATATTTGACATGTCGTATGAGACCCTAAAAGCCTCGTACAAGCTACTTAGCTTCCATAGTCAATATAATAGAAAATCAATAAGATATAAAGAATTATTTCAACATAACAAAAGTATTAAAAGTAAAGTGAAAGTATAAAACAATTGTCTCAAAAACCATATAATCCAATAGAATATCGGGACGTAACCCGTACATCAATTTTTAAAACTCAACTGAAATGAACTGAAAAGAAAAACAGTGACTGAATCCTCGGATGAATAAGGACTCACCAATCTTCAACTTTTCCACTTCTACAGATCCTAGCCATGGAGAAGAGAATAAAGAAATTCGGACCCTACATATGGATAATAAATATAGGAACCAGTATGCATCATTACAAAAATATTCTAAATATGATAGCATACGTAAACATAACATAAGAGTTAAGCAACATAAATCATAATGCATAATCAATGTACATAATATATCATCTCTACATGTAAGGAGTAATTGTTGAATCAACCTTTATTAATCATAGTAAAGTCATGGTTAACTGCCTCTAATCTTACTCATTGTAACACCCTGTAAAAACTAATAAGAGGTAGCTAATGCTTCGCGAAATCTAGTAGCTGAAACTAGAGCTTCACATGTGAGTTTGAAGTTTGACATTTTATTAAATGTTGTTAAATTGTTTCCCAAGTTAATGTTGGGGAATTTAGGGGTTAAATTTAAAGGTATGACTATAACGCCTGATAACTAGTAAGTTGAACTAGTTAGTCGTAGAGACTTTCCTAGGAGTGTTTGGAGTGTCACGTCAGGGTTAAAACTCAACAAAGTTACTCCCATACTTAGAATTAAATAATTTGGGGTTGAAAATCATGGTATGACCCCCCAAGTATGACCTAAGCGGTCCTTTAGGAAGACCCCAACATTGTCGAAAAAGCTGTCTAAACGGCTTGATTCACTGTTAAAATTGACGCCTACTAGATAAACCTATGCCCCACAGGTTATAGGATTATGTCAGGCCTTAGCTGGCCTGCAACATATGAACCCCAGGTACAAATGAAGGACCCCAACAACACCCAATACACCCATCCACGGTCTGTAGATGGGGACCCGTGGGTGGTGACAATTTTTGAGTTTTTTAGTTTAAGTTAGGGGTTTGGGAATTCATTAGGTATTTAATTATTTTAGTATAGGGTCTTTTAATACTGATTTAATAAACTTATAAAAACCATTTTAATTCATTAAACACATTTTTAATAAGTCATAACCCAAGACCCCAAATAAAATCCCAACTTCTATTACCTCCTAAAATCATATTTCTAGACACCAATGAAGAACATAGGAAGGGATCAAGGTATATCTTCAAGAAGAATACTTTTTCACGTGAATTTTAAGAGATTCTACACCTAAGGTATGTATGCTTTTCATTATTGGATACCTATCACCAAGAAGCCCCTTCAACTATGTTTTCAAATTCCCCAAATCTAGGTTTTTCAAATCTAGTCATGGGTCTTCTTCCAAAATGAATTCAATTGTTTAATTATGGTTTATTAAGTTTGCATAAGATGATTTATGGTTGGATAATGTGTTATTGATGGATTTTTATAAAAATATCCCTTGAACCCATGATTTCCCCTTCTTCCAAAATTGTGAACTAGGGTAAGACTTGATTTACGATGAAAGCTTGACAATGGACTGTCGTTACATTGAATTATGTAGTTACTGATGATACGACTGATTTGAGAGGATTCTATCATGAATTCTAAAGAATCCATGAGTCCTTCCCCAAACTTAGTTATGGCTCTTCTCTACACTATGAATGCTGTTAGAAGTTGACTCAGTTGATTGAATGAGAGTTGATTATGATGCAATTACATGATCTAAGTATGAATCTACATACATTCAATAACCTAAGAGTTCCAGAGTTATATTGTGAAAGAGGCAAATTGAGGGTTAGATTTGAACCATTAAGATGGATGAATTCTTAGTGAATTGCCTTAGATTAGATCACTTAGAGATGAATTAATTATGAATGAATCTTGTAGACATGAATTAACTTGATTTGGTCTTATGTGATGGATAATGGTTGAATTAGTATTGATATTTAGTTTACTTGATGATATATGTCTATAATTGAGTAAGAATGAAGTAAGTAGTTAAGTTTACCTTGATACATAGTTTTTTATGATGATCATGTGAGGCATGGCTTGACGGTAATCCTCATAAACTGAAGATATTTTTAAGGCTTAAATGGTAAAAGGCAATATGAATAATTAAGGATAATTAGGCTTCAAGAGGGAAGCTATTATGTAGGTTGAAGGTTTATATGTCATTATTGTGCAAAGACTTCACCCACATGACCTATAATTCAGTCACATGCGTCTATTTATGAAATTAATGGATTACTTGAATTATGTTTGTATCTAAGTTATATAATTTTGATGCTATATGTGTTGACTCAATATGATCCTTCAATTTTATATATGTGTATTATGTATAATTGTGGCATTATGTACATGCTTATGGACACTTTATAAGGAAGTGACTATGATGATAATGTATCTATTGTGGTTATTTAAAGGTCGGTTCTGATATGCACCCTTACATACTTTTATGCCTGAAATGTACATGACCATGTTGATCCACATGAAAGGGGGAGGTGTTTAGTTATTGTGTATGGTATTGATGCAAGATCCTTCTTTCCTATACCTCTATACATGACTATGTACGAGATAATATTACTATGTATGATATTGTCACGATCGAAATCTAGACCCCAGATCATACCGGCGTCGTTGAACTCTTAGAGGTCGCAGACAAGCCTACTTACGTCATTCTTACTTCATCTAGGTTAAATTTAGCGAAAAATTTGAAACTTTTTGTTTCTTATCATGCATAAAGGTCATCCTACATACATTCATAATGTTCACAATCAACCATCTAACATTAAGATTATCAACTGAAAGAAAAAGTTCAATACTGCATTAAAAGTATAATGGTCAAAATGGCACCAATACAATGTCTGAAATAAAAACGGAAAGAAACACTAGTGGAACATACCCCACTAGCTAAAGCCTACATCTAAGCTAGATAGTAACGGTAGACATCCTCTAAATCATGAGGTCCTACCAAGTCCATATGAAAGCTCCACGTCCGGATAGCTGTAACGTCAACCTGTGAGCTCTAGGGTCCACCTGTTCCTCCACCTAAAAATATAGAGTTGTATGGGATTAGTACACACTTGTACTAAGTATGGGTATATGCAAGCACACACCGAGGACATGCATGAGTAAGAATAGCTCTTTCCTAACAACATGATTATGAAAAGTCAAGTCAGTGGACTTACCAAATCGGGATTAGGAAAGTTAGTGAACTTTCGAAATTTGGATTAGGAAAGTCATGCCATGAGAGTAACATGCATCATAAAACTTATCATATTGCACACAGCACATAACATCTTTCAAATAGCACATATCATATTGCATATAGCACATAACATCTTTCATATCATTCATTCATACGCCATGAGACCTTGGAATCATGGACTTGACATTAAGACTTTCCAAAATGAGGGCTCAACATATGGGACCTCAACTAGGGAGTCCTCCTTAGCAAACACAGAGTCTGCTTCATTTATTAATACGTACTTCATTTCATTCATTCATAAGCTAGTGTAAACACCAGCTATACCTAGGATGTAGTTTAAGACTCTCATCGGGTTTGATGTCCAATGATCAAGAATAACCTAGTGTCATTACTTGAGTCTAGCTCACCTCTTGATTATCCTATCCTAACACCTTTGGTATCGTTCATTTCATTATGTGCATCATTTGAGGCTGGCCTCATTCATTCATTGGGAACTTTAACTTTAACCGACATAGATCATGTGAGCATCATGAAATCCAGTGTCTCCCCCACACCAAAAAGAGGTGGAATCACCGGCCAAAGTGACCCAAAACATGCTAGCGTACATGGGAATTTAACCACGCCAGATCCCTATATTGGCAGTATAGGTTCGAAGACTAGAAGATATAAGGAGACCCATACCCAGCATGCCGGACAGTCTCATCTCATGAGAGTTACGTGAACCTTCACCCTTCTCGAAAGAAGGCATCACCGCTCATAGCTAGTCTATCGGTGCTCAGTATAAAGTTCCATAACATTCAACTCATACGTCATGGAAGCAGGCTTCTTGTATGAGGACATCATAGCTCAATATTTTATTTCTCATCTCGTCATTACTATTAAGTGTGTTAATCTCAATACTTTCATTAGAGTGTTCATAGAGACTGGTCTCTTCATTAACTTTACACTCTCATAGGTGAGTACGTTTTGGTAACATTTACTTGGGCTCATTTGAGATTGTTCTCATCTTTAACATTAGCCTCATATCATGTTGTCACCACATTGATTAACATTAGCACATTTGCTCTTCATAAATACTCACCCCATTTTACGTGAATGTTCATTTCATCATATGCCAATGCACTTGGCCATTTGTGTGTTTCACACTCTTACTTAAACCTTCTAGGGTTTCATCATTTCATTACATAATAATCATTTCATCATATGCCAATGCTCTTGGCCATTTAGTGTATTTTACACTCGTACTTAACCCTTCTAGGGTTACATCATTTCATTACATACATCTTAGGTTCACTTATTTTTAAACGTATGCTAGACTTATGGGTCTATACATACAAGCCATGAGGCTTCATTCATAGTTCGTTTAAGTGATTCATATCTTCCTAAGATTATGTAGTACAAGACTTATGCATCTTGTATGTATGCCAAGATCTCGATTTCGATCTAAGTAGGCGGCATTATTCTTGAAGATTTAATTCACGTATGACATATGTATCAATACGGAATTTGGGCAAGGAAACCCAATTTCGAATCCCTTGGACAACACTTAAATTTTTTTTTTATTCATTTTGATTTGATCCATACGGCTTGGGGACCCAAGATCGAGCTCCAACGCCTTCATTTTATTTTCCCCTTAATTTCTCTCTTCATTTTTCGCTCAATGGAACTAAGAGGATGTGGGATCGAACCCCCACAACCTCATTTACTTTTTATTTTCATTACTATTACTTTCTCTCCTTTGGCTGAGGGGTTCTGGGTTCGAACCCCCACAGCCCCTCTTTAATTTCTTTTAATTTTTTCTTTGAATCTGCCTAGGAGGTCGTGGGTTCGATTCCCACGCCTCACAATTCTTTTCTTTTCATTTTTCCTTTCTCCTTTAAACTTGCTACAGCTTACTGAGGGGCGTGGGATCGATTCCCCACGACCCCATAGTTTTTGATGAATTTTTTTAACCTTCTCCTATTCTCCTATTTCGGTACTAACCAAGGGGTTGTGGGATCGATCCACCACAACCCTCTTTTTTTTTTAATTTAATTTACTGCAGGCGTTGAGGGGCGTGGGATCGATTCCCACGACCCCTTTTTTTTATAATTATTTCTGCATTTGCTGAGAGGCGTGGGATCGATTCCACACGACCCCATATATATATATATATATTTTTAAATAAATTGGGGGTCTTCCATGTCGTGGGATCAAAACCCCACAACAACATTTTATTTTTATTCCCTTTTGCCTTGGCGAATTTCGCTGACCACTGCCCCAGTTCGAGCCCCACCTAACACCTTTTTTTTTTGTTTATTTATTAGGGTAAGCCTTAGTGAGGTCCTCAGTTCGATCCCTGCAGACCTCACTTATTTTTTTTTAAATTTTTATGACGTCCAAAATTTCCAGATTCTTTCTAAAGCCTATTTCCAGGTTCTGGAAATTTATTCCACGATTTTTCTGCACCTTTTTCATCAAAATTACACATTAGTTCTTAGGGAAATTTCATAATTCATTTATAACATTTTAGGTGCATTTTCATATATTCGTTTAGCCAAAAGATTGTTACTTAAATAAGCCACATTTCATGTTATATGAACATCACGATTTACATAGGTTTATGCACGTAAAATAACAACCATAACGTTACACATTTTGGTGCATCAAATAGAGAACATTAGTCATAGTCACATTCTTGCACACACATGCACATCGTTTCGAAAACACATAGGTTGTCATTCATACAATTTCAAATGCACAAACATAAACATATTCATCACGAAAACACAACATACACCTAAATCTACCAGCAATCATACCCAACCTACGAATTATTGGGAGCTAGTGATAGGGGCATGGAACGGGGAACAATCCTAGTTTTCAGACTGAATAATCTGAACCTTAGGGGTCTCTTGGGAAAGGGACCAAGAGAGAAGAGAACCCATACCTTTTTGACGTTTAAACCCACGACTTGCTGCCCAAAAACTCCACCCAAGATCACGTCTAAGCCTCCTCAATGTCAACACCACTCGACGGACAACCTCCCTTAGCATAACGTGCAATTAACGTTTGATTTATGGAGATTTCGTGTGAGTTCTTCAAGTGTGAAGAACTTTGGTTATTTTTCTGTTCTTAAACATTATTTTTGGTAGAGAGAACAAGAGAGATTGAATGTGAGAGTTGAGATATAGAAGTGAGAGAGAGTGGGAGTTGTATGAGGCTTAGGAGTCTAGTTTAGGACTTAGTCAATAAGGTTTTGTTTAATTATACAAAAAAAATCTGATTTCTATTTTATTTTAAATCAGCTAATGAATAATAATTATTAACTAATTACATTAATTTAATAATTTAAATAAAAACCACTTTAATTCATTGCTTCCACCTAGGTTCGAACCCGGGTGGAGCAACACTTCACTTCAAGAGCCCATTTTCGGCCCTCTCTCCCCAAATTGCCCCTCCACCTTATTAATTAAATAATTAATTATATATTTAGGGTAATTATGATACTACCCTTAGCCAGGAAAATACCATTTTACCCCTAGACCCTCCAAACCTAAGATTTCTCCTTTTTAAGTCCGTAAAGACTCCTTCGAGTAAGTCTTCGTATTCGAGAGCCCTACATGGTTGGACCCAACCTTTCCAAGATCAACTAACTCCCCAAGTTAGTTGGCTTGGCTGTAGCAAGGGTTCCAAGGTCTGGTTCTACGCGTATCAATCCGTGTGAACCCTGGTCTAATCATAGGCATTCTTGACACATTTAGCATTACTTATCATATCCATTTTTAAGGTTGTTACATTATCCCCCCCCCCCTTAGGATAATTCATCCCCGAATGACACTACTACTATCTAGCGTAATGCCAGTCAGATCATAACATAATCACTATGCACAGTCAAGCAATAACAACAAAAATGGAGAGATAAGGAAACTTAGACTTAAGAGTAGGAAGTCTAACCTCAAGAGCGAAAAAGATGAGGGTAGCGGGATCTCATATCGGCCTCAGCCTCCCACGTAGCACCCTCAACAAGATGATTCCTCCACAATACCTTCACTGTGGCGATCTCCTTCTTCCTCAGCCGCTTGATCTATCTATCTAAGATCTCAATAGGTACCTCCTCGTAGGATAAGTCTTCATCGACCCCCAACCTTCCACAGGTAGAATCGATGCTGGATCACCTAGGCACTTCTTTAACATGGATACATGAAAGACTGGATGGACAGAAGCTAGCTCCGAAGGCAATACCAACTCATAGGCCACCTCACCCACACACTGTATGATCTCGTATGGCTTAACATACCTCAGACTCAACTTCCCCTCCTGCCAAACCTCATGACCCCCTTCATTGGTGATATCTTCAGATAGACCTGGTCACAACATCAAACTCTAAGGTCTGTTTTCTGTTATCTGTATATGACTTCTGCCGACTGTAAGCAGTATCCAACCTGTCCCTAATCACTCTGACCTTCTCTAAGGCCTCATGAATGATCTCTGGACCCAAAATGGATGACTCTCCAACCTCGAACCACCCAACTGGAGATCTACACCTCCTACCATATAGTGCCTCAAACGGTGCCATCCCAATGCTGGAGTGATAGCCATTATTATACGAAAACTCTATCAAAGGCAGATGGTCATCCCAGCTACCCCTGAAGTCAATCACACACGGTCTCAACATATCCTCCAATATCTGAATGGTGCACTCTGCCTGCCCATCAGTCTGAGGATGAAAGGCAGTACTAAGCTTTACCTGCGTGCCCAAGCTCTTCTGGAAAGATCTCCAGAAATGTGAAGTAAACTGAGCTCCTCTATCTGAAATGATAGACAAAGGAATCCCATGCCATCTCACAATATGTAGAGTCTCGCATAATCCTCAGCTCTATAAGTAGACTTCACAGGGATAAAGTGGGCAGACTTAGTCATCCTGTCCACAATAACCCATATGGATTCATGCTGTCTCCTAGTCCTCGGAAGACCAACCACGAAGTCCATATTAATGGCCTCCCACTTCTAAGTCGGAACTTCAATAATCTGAGTAAGACCGCCAGGCTCAAGATGTTCTGCCTTAATCTGCTGACAATTAGGACACTTGGCCACATATTCTGCAATGTCCTTCTTCATTCCATCCCACCAATAAATCTGCTTAAGATCATGATACATCTTGGTGGAACCTGGATGTATGGAATATCTGGAACCATGGGCCTCTGCAACAATCCTGGTCCGCAAATCATCCACATCTGGTACACACAGCCTGCCCTGATTCCTAAGTATGCCATCACCTCCCAAAGCGAAAGACTCATTCATCTTTATCAACACTGAGTCCTTCAGCTCCATCAACACAGGATCGAGATGCCGACCTTGCTTGACTTCAACTACCAAGGATGATTCAGAACTAGGATGAACTAAAACACTCCCACTAGTAGAGTCAACCAATCGCACACCCAGTCTGGCCAGTCTGTGTACATCTTTTGACAACTCCTTCTTCTCATCCTCAACGTGGGTTGTACTTCCCATGCTCATTCTGCTCAAAGCATCAGCAACAACCTTAGCCTTACCTGGATGGTAGTGAACATTCATGTCATAGTCCTTCAACAGCTCCAACCATCTCCGCTGACGTAGATTCAACTCTCTCTTCGTGACACGTACTGGAGGCTCTTGTTGTCTGTGAACACATCCACATGCACTCCATACAAGTAGTGCCTCCACAACTTCAGTGCAAACACCACGGCTGCCAACTCCAGGTCATGAGTGGGATAATTCTTCTCATGAACCTTGAGCTGTCTGGACGCATAAGCTATCACCTTACCAACCTGCATAAGAACACAACCCAAACCAACCCTATTTGCATCACAATAAACAGTGTAATTCTCACCACACTTAGGCAAAGTAAGCACCAGGGCTGAAGTGAGTCTGTCCTTGATCTTCTAGAAACTCTTCTCACAAGTCTCCGTCCATTCAAACTTGGACTTCTTCTTAGTCAAAGATGTCAGTGGTGCAGCAATGGAAGAAAAGCCCTCCACGAACCTGCGGTAGTAACCAACCAATCCCAGAAAGCTACAGATGTCAGTGGGAGTAAAAAGTTTTGGCCAGTTCATCACAGCCTCAGTCTTCCTGGGATCCGCCTCCACACACTGATCGGACACAACATGACCAAGGAAGGTCACTGATCTAAGCCAGAATTCGCACTTGCTGAATTTGGCATACAACTGATGTTGTCTAAGTACCTGCAAGGTTAGTCTCAAATGCTATTCATGCTCTTCCTTGGTCCTAGAGTAGATGAGAATGTCATCAATGAATATTATGACAAAAGAGTCAAGGTATTCACGGAAGACCCTGTTCATGAGATCCATAAATGCAGCAGGTGCATTCGTGAGACCAAATAACATAACTAAGAACTCATAATGACCATAACGGGTATGAACGCTGTCTTTGGGATATCTGCATCCCTAACCCTAAGCTGATGATACCCTGAACGAAGATCAATCTTAGAGAAGAAACTAGACCCTTGGAGATGATCGAACAAATCATTTATTCTGGGAAGTGGATACCTATTCTTTATAGTGACTTTGTTGAGCTGCCAATAATCGATACACATTCTAAGGGTTCCATCCTTCTTTTTCACAAACAACACTGGAGCACCCCAAGGGGATATGCTCGGCTGAATGAAACCCTTATCAGTGACATCTTTTAACTGCATCTTCAACTCCTTGAGTTCAGCTGGAGCCATCCTGTAGGGAGGAATTGAAATTGGTTTAGTATCGGGTTCCAAGTAGATACCAAAGTCAATCTCTCGAGGGGGAAGGACTCCAGACAAATCATCAGGAAATACATCTAGGAACTCATTCACTCCAGGCACTGAGTCTATGCAAGGAATTTCATGATCTAAATCATTAACACTCACACGATGAAACAATAACCCCTTGGACATCATTTTATTGGCCTTAAGGTTCGAAATCAAGGGATTAGGAAGACTCGAGTTGTACCCCTCCAAGACAAGCTCTTCTTCATTAGGGAAATAAAATCTCACACTCTACTATGACAATCCAAACAAGCATAACAACTGTGAAGCCAGTCCATGCCAAGAATAACATCAAAATTATGCATGGGTAACTCAACCAAGTCTGCACACATAGTTTTACCACTTACAACTATTAGGCAATCCTTGTATACTCTATCAGTTCTTACATTTTCTCCTAAAGGTGTACTAACCACTATAGGATCATGCAGAACTTCAGGCAATATCTCAAAAGTGAGAGCAAGCAAAGGAGTTACAAAGGAAAGCGTAGACCCTGGATGAAGTAAAGCATAAACAGAAGTTGAGAATACTTGCAGCATACCTGTGACCACATCAGCGGACTTTTCGTGCTCCTCTCTGCCCTTCAAGGCATAGAACCTGTTCCTCTTAGGAGGCTCGGATGCTGCTGCACCCTGTGGATTAGGCCTAGGCTGAGAATTACCTCCAGCCTGACCTCTGTTCTGTGGGCAGTCTCTAACCATGTGCCCACTCTTACCGCAACAGAAGCAGGCATTAGTGCCCTATCTGCACTCTCCGCTGTGAGCACGTCCACACTTATCACAGTTCTTTCTGGGACGCTGCATCTCACCTCCATTGCCCTTCTTGGGCTCAGGTCTGCCTTCTCTAGGTGCTGTACTCCTCTGAGAATAAGAGTTCCCAGAACTCTGGTGCCCCTTCTTGAACTTGGGCTGCTCATGGACGCCAAAATTGTTTTTGTGGCCTCCATGGCTGGGACCTGCCTGATCTTGAGGCTTAGGCCTCCTAGCATCACGAATGCCCCTCTTTTTGCGGATGTCCTATACCTGCTGGACATGCACCATCAACCTGGAGAGGTCCATGTTATCATGGAGCATCGCAGACCGACACTCCTCCTCCAGATCTCCGTTGATTCTTGTGAGGAACCTGCTCATCTCATTCCTGCTGTTAGATACAAGGGAAGTAGCATACCTGGATTATTTAACAAACTTCAGTACTCATCTCATCCTTGCTGTTAGATACTAAGGAAAGTAGCATACCTGGATAGTTTAACAAACTTCAGGGAATGCTCCCTGACTGTCATTGATCTCTGCTTAAGGTTGATAAACTCCTCAACCTTTGCCTCCCTCATCTTCCTGGGAAAGAATTTCTCAAGGAAGACTGTCTTAAACAGCTCCTAAGTGACCAGAACTCCGCCCAAAGCTCGGCTATCCTTCCACATCTTGCACCAAGTCTGTGCAACATCCTTGAGTTGATAGGAAGCCAACACTACTTTCCCAGTGTCTGTGGCCCCCATATCCACCAAAATCTTATGCACCTAGTCCACAAACTCCTGGGGTCCTCTGAAGTCTTAGACCCTGTGAAAATAGGAGGATTCATCGTCGTGAAGTCTCTTAGAGTGTCAGCCATGCTACGAACTGGTGGGTTCTCCCTTTGAAGATTCTGCCGGTTGACCTGGGCAGTCATGGCCTGGGCCTGCATAGTGATGGCCTATGCCTTCTGGTCAAGAGATGCCCGCACCTCCGCATCAGTCAACCCAGCTGGGTTAACCGGCATAGCCACTCCTTCAACTGGAGCCTGGGGTGGAACCTGATTGTCCCCAGCAGCTGCACCTCCTCTCCTCTGACCAATGGTTCTCCTAGTATTCATTCTCTGAAAACAACAAAGATTGATGTTAGACACGCTCATAACACCAAGAAATTAGACATTAGGAAAAGCACGATAAGATCAGAAGAAGGGAAATTTTCCTACGCATCATATAGTCTCTAATTCAGGATAGTGATGCACTTCACTACCATGACTTAGAAACTACTCAATGTGGTTGATGTGAACTTATTAATCTTAAAATTTAACCTAGTGCTCTGATACCAACTTTGTCACGACCGGAATTTAGACCCCAGACGAGACCGGCATCGTTGACCTCTCAGAGGTCGCAAACAAGCCTACTTACGTCATTCTTACTTCATCTAGGTTAATTTTAGCAGAAAATTTGAAACTTTTTATTTCTTATCATGCATAAAGGTCATCCTACTTACATTCATAATGTTCACAATCAACCATCTAACATTAAGATTATCAACTGAAAGAAATAGTTCAATACTGCATTAAAAGTATAATGGCCAAAATGGCACCAATACAATGTCTGAAATAAAAATGGAAAGAAACACTAGTGGAACATACTCCACTAGCTAAAACCTACATCTAAGCTAGATAGTAACGGTAGACATCCTCGAAAGCATGAGGGCCTACCAAATTCGGATGAAAGCTCCACGTCCGGATAGCTGCAACGTCAACCTATGAGCTCTAGCGTCCACCTGTGCCTGCACCTAAAAATATAGAGTTGTATGAGATTAGTACACACTTTTACTAAGTATGGGTATATGCAAGCACACACCAAGGACATGCATGAGTAAGAATAGCTCTTTTCTAACAACATTATTATGAAAAGTCAAGTTAGTGGACTTACCAAATTGGGATTAGGAAAGTTAGTGAACTTTCGAAATTTGGATTAGGAAAGTCATGCCATGAGAGTAACGTGCATCATCATACTTATCATATTGCACACAGAACATAACATCTTACAAATAACACATATCATATTGCATATAGGACATAACATCTTTCATATCATTCATTCATATGCCATGAGACCTTGGAATCATGGACTTGACAATAAGACTTTCCAAAATGTGGGCTCAACATATGGGACCTCAACTATGGAGTCCTCCTTAGCAAACACAGAGTCTGCTTCATTTATTCATACGTACTTTATTTCATTCACTAGTGTAAACACTAACTATACCTAGGATGTAGTTTAAGACTCTCATCGGGTTTGATGTGCAATGATCAAGAATAACCTAGTGTCATTACTTGAGTCTAGCTCACCTCTTGATTATCCTATCCTAACATCTTTGGTATCGTTCATTTCATTATGTGCATCATTTGAGGCTGGCCTCATTCATTCATTGGGAACTTTAACTTTAACCGACATAGATCATGTGAGCATCATGAAATCCAGTGTCTCCCCCACACCAAAAAGAGGTGGAATCACCGGCCAAAGTGACCCAAAACATGCTAGCGTACATGGGAATTTAACCCCGCCAGATCCCTATATTGGCAGTATAGGTTCGCAGACTAGGAGATATAAGGAGACCCATACCCGGCATGCCGTACAGTCTCATCTCATGAGAATTACGTGAACCTCCGCCCTTCCCGAAAGAAGGCATCACCGCTCATAGTTAGTCTATCGGTGCTCAGTATAAAGTTCCATTACATTCAACTCATACATCATGGAAGCTGGCTTCTACTATAAGGACATCATAGCTCAATAGATGATTTCTCATCTCATCATTAGTATTAAGTGTGTTAATCTCAATACTTTCATTAGAGCGTTCATAGAGACTGGTCTCTTCATTAACTTTACACTCTCATAGGTGAGTACGTTTTGGTAACATTCACTTAGGCTCATTTGAGATTATTCTTATCTTTTACATTAGCCTCATATCATGTTGTCGCCACATTCAATAACATTAGCACATTTGCTCTTCATAATTACTCACCCCTTTTTACGTGAATGTTCATTTCATCATATGCCAATTCACTTGGCCATTTGTGCGTTTCACACTCTTACTTAACCCTTCTAGGGTTTCATCATTTCATTACATAATAATCATTTCTTCATATGCCAATGCTTTTGGCCATTTAGTGTATTTTACACTCGTACTTAACCCTTCTAGGGTTACATCATTTCATTACGTACATCTTAGGTTCACTTATTTTTAAACGTATGCTAGACTTATGGGTCTATACATACAAGCCATGAGGCTTCATTCATAGTTCGTTTAAGTGATTCATATCTTCCTAAGATTATGTAGTACAAGACTTATGCATCTTGTATGTATGCCAAGATCTCGATTTTGATCTAAGTAGGTGGCATTATTCTTGAACATTTAATTCACGTATGACTTATGTATCAATACGGAATTTGGGCAAGGAAACCCGATTTCGAATCCCTTGGACAACACTTACATTTTTTTAAATTCATTTTGGTTTAATCCATACGGCTTGGGGACCCAAGATCGAGCCCCAACGCCTTCATTTTATTTTCCCCTTAATTTCTCTCTTTATTTTTCGCTCAATGGAACTAAGAGGATGTGGGATCGACCTCCCACAACCTCATTTACTTTTTATTTTTATCACTATTACTTTCTATCCTTTGGCCGAGGGGTTGTGGGTTCGAACCCCCACAACCCCTCTTTAATTTCTTTTAATTTTCTCCTTTAATCTGCCTAGGAGGTCGTGGGTTTGATTCCCACGCCTCACAATTCTTTTCTTTTCATTTTTCCTTTCTCCTTTAAACTTGCTACATCTTACTGAGGGGCGTGGGATCGATTCCCCACGACCCAATAGTTTTTAATGAATTGTTTTAACCTTCTCCTATGCTCCTATTTCGCTACTGACCAAGGGGTTATGGGATCGATCCCCCACAACCCCCTTTTTTTTTATTTAATTTACTGTAGGCGTTGAGGGGCGTGGGATCGATTCCCCACGACCCCTATTTTTTTTAAAATTATTTCTGCATTTGCTGAGGGGCGTGGGATCGATTCCCCAAGACCTCATATATATATTTTTTAAATAAACTGGGGTCTTCCGTGTCGTGGGATCGAAACCCCACAACAACATTTTATTTTTATTCCCTTTTGCCCTGGCGAATTTCGCTGACCAGTGCCCCAGTTCGAGGCCCACCTAACACCTTCTTTTTTTGTTTATTTATTAGGGTAAGCCTTAGTGAGGTCCTGGGTTCGATCCCTGCAGACCTCACTTATTTTTTTTTTATTTTTTTGACATCCAAAATTTCCAGATTCTTTCTAAAGCCTATTTCCAGGTTCTGGAAATTTATTCCACAATTTTTCTGCACCTTTTTCATCAAATTACACATTAGTTCTTAGGGAAATTTCATAGTTCATTTATAACGTTTTAGGTGCATTTTCATTGATTCGTTTAGCCAAAAGATTGTTACTTAAATCAGCCACATTTCATCTTATATGAACATCACGATTTACATAGGTTTATGCACGTAAAAAAACAACCATAACGTTACACATTTTGGTGCATCAACCAGAGAACATTAGTCATAGTCACATTCTTGCACACACATGCACATAGTTTCAAAAACACATAGGTTGTCATTCATACGATTTCAAATACACAAACATAAACATATTCATCACGAAAACACAACATACACCTAAATCTACCAGCAAAAATACCCAACCTACGAATCATTGGGAGCTAGTGACAGGGGTATGCAACGGGGAACAATCCTAGTTTTTGGACTGAATAATTTGAACCTTAGGGGTCTCTTGGGAAAGGGACCAAGAGAGAAGAAAACCCATACCTTTTTGACGTTAAACCCTCGACTTGCTGCCCAAAAACTCCACCCAAGATTACGTCTAAGCCGCCTCAATGTCAACACCACTCGACGGACAACCTCCCTTAGCCTAATGTGCGTTTAACGTTTGATTTATGGAGATTTCGTGTGAGTTCTTCAAGTGTGAAGAACTTTGGTTATTTTTTTGTTGTTAAATGTTATTTTTGGCAGAGATAAAACAAGAGAGATTGAACGTGAGAGTTGAGATATAGACGTGAGAGAGAGTGGGAGTTGTATGAGGCTTATGAGTCTAGTTTAGGACTTAGTCAATAAGGTTTTGTTTAATTATAAAAAAAATCTGATTTCTATTTTATTTTAAATCAGATAATGAATAATAATTATTAATTAATTACATTAATTTAATAACTTAAATAAAAACCACTTTAATTCATTGCTTCCACCTAGGTTCAAACCCGGGTGGAAAAAGACTTCACTTTAATAGCCCATTTTCGGCCCTCTCTCCCCAAATTACCCCTCCACCATATTAATTAAATAATTAATTATATATTGAGGGTAATTACGATACTACCCTTAGCCAAGAAAAAAACCATTTTACCCCTAGACCCTCCAAACATAAGATTTTCTCTTTTTAAGTCCGGTAAAGACTCCTTCGAGTAAATCTTCATATTCGAGAGCCCTACATGGTTGGATCCAACCTTTCCAAGCTCAACTAACTCCCCAAGTTAGTTGGCTTGGCTGTAGCAAGGGTTCCGAGGTCTGGTTCTACGTCCATCAATCCGTGTGAACCCTGGTCTAATCATAGGCATTCTTGACACATTTAGCATTACTTATCATATCCATTTTTAGGGTTGTTACAGATATGTTATGACTAAGGTCTTATTATTGTGTTTAATGTAAGGCTTTTCTCTTGAATACTATAAATAAAATATTAAATTTTTATCACTTGTTGAGGATTCAAAAGTAAAAGGACATTCTCATTTAATGAATCTATGAGTTATTATGATATGTTGGTTTAAGTGCTTAGTGTATTCTCTTACGACCATGAACTTAAGCAAAAGACTTAATATGACTTTTAAAGGGAATTATGCTTAGTATCGCACGTATATGAAAATCAGATGGATGCTTTTGCACAAGAAATGTCGGCTTCCCATTAGGTTTCTTTTACGCTAGTTAGTACGGTTCCCAAAACTTGTTATCTCATTAGTTGGAACCAGTTTACATTAGAAAGTCTGGTTTTCTACTAGCAATTTTCGTTATCCCATAACTATGTGTCCATATACGTATATAGATAGTGATTCCCCTTTTAAGCTATTATGTACGTTGTACCTTAGGCAAGTTGGACATCCTATTTTTGGTGTAGGGGAAGAATACTAGATTTCATGTAGCTCACATGGTGTATGTAAGTTATGGCTATTATCCCTAAATGATACAAATACAAGCTATAATAAAACATGGACTCCGATTATGATTCCTTTAGAGGTACTACTTTATATGAGTGAGGGTATGGGACTTTACACATAAATTATATAAGTGGACGTTCAGAGGGGTTATGGTTAGGTCCTTTTATATTATGAAGACTTACAAAATATGTATGTATATCGTGAATGAATGTCAAAGTTAACTTTATGTGTTTCAAGTTATGATCATGAATGTTTCCTTACTTATGTATGATGGCTATGAATAAACTAAAAGTAATTTTATTATTTGTGGTCTAAACATCATACTTAACATTTGGTAGGGTTATGGTACCTTACCTTTGCATTGCACTAGTATGACTTTGGGTTGCATATATGTGGTGTGAACTGATGTTATGCATGATCATTGTAGCCTAAAAGTGAGAACTTATGTAGATAGGATTATGGGATCCTAGCTATGCATTGCACAAATTTCGCTTAGGGTTGCTCATGTGATAGTTTACTATAATGATATGATATTATTATGTAATTATGCATGTGATCTATGTGTTGTGAATATTGGAGTAAGCATCATGATATGTTGAAGACTATGCTTGTAATTCCGACGATAGTCTACATGATATGATGAATTGTGCTTGACTTGTTCTATGAACTGAATTCTCCAACTCTTTTAAAGACGATGTTCCAAAGTTTCATGACACATGGTTTTAAACAAAATGTCCCTTTAATTTATGTTTTGAGGATATTTCTTGCATGACTTCCATACTTAGTACATTTTTACTAACCCATATTTCTACATTTTCTATGAGTGTAGGCTTTGGAGATATTGGATTCCATCCTCTTGGTTAGGACCTTCATAGGTCAAGAAGAATCAAATTGGTGATTTTTCATAGTATTCGAGGACTTTTCCACATGTTCATTTTATGTCATTCTTTTATGTTTTAGATTTATGTAACAGTCCTTTCCCTAAGATGTATTAAAGAGTTTATTCTAATTTTATAGATTGATTGAGAAATAGTGTCATAAGCTTTCTTTGATTTTATAAAGACTTCGATTATAGAAATAAAGTTACAATTAATGAATTTTTCCTATGTTCTTATATCATTATATGCTAAGGGCTCATATGACACCCATTCAGGGTCAATTATGTCATGCTATGACTAGGGGCTGATCTGTGGTCGTTACAAACTTTGTATGAGAGTATAATCTTTGGGATGGTTTAGGATGTCTCAGACCACTTCTAGTAAAGTCCTGTTCATCGGTGTTAGTCACGACACATATATGAGCGATAGACTATAAGATATTAGGAAACTTTACTTCTTAATGTTGTAGTCGTTTCATAAAGTTTAACTTTATAAGGTCTTTTCTATCTAATTGGTGGTTTACAAGATGTGACTACTCAAAAGGCTCTTCTTATAAGGACCAAGGGAGAAGGTGTTGGTTGAAATACCAATTATGGCTATGTTAGTAGATAGGACTTGTTATGCTAGATTTAGATGTCATTCGTAGGAAGGATTGGTAGTGTTATTGTTAATGTTTGGTGAAAGAGGGTGTTTGTGTAATGTCTATATGTGTTGAGTTATAGACTCCCCAAAAAAAGATAAAAGTGTAATTCAACGTGGTATAGAATTATCTTTTATAATGAACGTGAAAACATAGTGATGACTTGTCCCGTCCTTAGAGTTGAATGAAATGGTGCTTAGAAAATTCCATATTAGTTTACTTCCATGAGGTAGAAAATGTTCTATAGGGTAAGGTAATTTGAGTGTCCTTGATGTCGATCAGTTAGATTGGCTTGAAATACTGACCTTGAGAAATGCTTTGAGTTAGGGGTGTTTAGTCCATGTTTTGTAGGCTCATATGAAATAATGAGTAAAGTTAGTAAGGTTGGTATGGATTGTGGATAGACTTATATTGATTTTGAAACCAACTTGGCCATTATGAGTTTGTTATTAGTTGAAGGATTTGATGATTTTTGGTGTATAAGTGATTGTTAGGGAGTGTTGATGGTGGTATTTCGGTAAGGGTTATAGTTGAAAGTTCATTTTTAGGAAGCCAAGGGCCACAAAAGATGTCCCAATAACCTTATGTTCCCTATTTTTCTATTCTACACCAAGATGGTAACTCCTCGATGATTAATTTTATGATTTTGGAGTCTTGGACATTATGTTTGTCCTAAGATTCCCTTGTCCCATAGAGTTAGTAGTGTTAACCTTAGAAGAATTTGGTTGCTGTGTCATTAGACATCTATTGTTTTAATAACCCGGTAAGGTTATAATGAGTCTTGGTAAGCTTTAGGTAGTTTGAAAGATTAGTATTTCAAGTCTTAGTAGGGGCTTACCCCTAAAGGGGAGATCATGTGCGTACATAGATAGCTTGATTGAGAGTTCTGATATTCTCATCCCTTTCTTCTATTCATATTCAAGCTTGTAACCAAGAGTTTTTTTTGGACTTTTTCCATTTGTAGGAGTCATGAATATTTTAGAGATTTCCATGACCTCCCTATGTTAAACATGCTTTTGAAAGATTCTTATTTTGTATAAAATGGATTTCTCATGAATTACATGGTCATCATGTTGTTGTGAATCTTAGTATGATTAATGCATATTCAACTTGATGAGATGGTGAGATAAACATGCTTTGTAAAGTTTTTGATGAAATAGCACATTGGATCCATAATGTTATATTAATATTGCTTATAGTTTGAAAAAAAGTAAGTCTATCTATGACTAGGTGATTAATGATGTTTTGAAGTGTTTGTGAAGGCTCACTCCAAAGGAGGAGATGGTATGTCTAGCAAACATGTTATATGTTGCCTTGATATCCTTATCTTATGCATGTTCATGAAAAACTCTTGTTTTGAAAGGAAATGAGTTTATGTGAATTGCTTACCTTATTCTGTGGGGCCTTGAGTAAGAGTTGCCTATTGAACTTCATTAGAAGGTTATATGAGAATGTTTTAGTTAGGAGTCGATAATTTTTCCTTAAATGTAATTATTTTGAGAAGTAATTTCATATGAGCTCCATGAGAGTATGTAGAGCATGTTATGACTAGGAGAAGGTAGTTCCTCTAATGAACATGAGATATGTTGCATTTCTTTCAAATTAGGTAGGTTAATGTAGTTTTTTCTTCCTTGTATTGCATTGATCATGTTGAATTGGAATTGATGTTTCCTCCTTTGGTTAAGTGCTCATTGTGAAAAGGGTATCTTGAGTTGTGCATTATTTTAATGTTTAATGAATGATGGACTTCTTGTCTCAAGTCTTTAATTCCATGAAGTGTTAAAATTTTCATTCAAGGATGAATTTTCCTAAGTGGGGGGCGGGGGGGGGGGGATAATTTAACACCCTGTAAAAACTACTGAGACGTAGCTAATACTTGAGGTAATCTAGTAGTTGGTACTATAGCCTCACGTGTGAGTTTGAAGTTGGAAACATGTTTAAATATCCCTAAATGGTTTCCTTAGTGAAGGTCGGGAAATTTAGGGGTTAACCATAAAAATATGACTATAACGTTTCGAAACTAGTAAGTTGAACTAGATTGTCATAGAGACATCCGTACGAGTTTTTGGAGTGTTGTACGCGGGTCAAAACGTACTGAAGTGAGTCTCATACCTATATTGACATGTATAGGGGCTAATCTTTTGGGTACGATCCCCAAGGATTACCCAAGGGTCTTTGAGAAAGACCCTAACACTGCCCAAAAAGTTGTCAAAATAGCTCAGTTCAAGGTTCTAGTTGATGTCCAATAGATCAAGCTACGCCCCGTAAGTCATGGGCGTAGTTAAGGCCTAAGTTGGCCTGCAACATATGTCGTGATAGTTTTTTGAGTTTTTCAGATTCAGTTAGGGGTTTGGGAATTAGTTAGGTATTTAATTATTTTAGTTATTAAAATGCATTTTTAATAAGTCATAACCCAAGACCCCAAATCAAATCCCAACTTCATTTCCCTTCAAAATCTTCTCCCTAGACTCCATTGAAGAACATAGGAAGGGATAAAGCTAGAGATATATATTTATGGTATTCTACACCTAAGATAATGATGCTTTTTATTCTTGGTTAGCTATTACCAAAAGGCTCCTTAAACCATGTTTTCAAATAGCCCAAATCTAGGGTTTTTAAATCTAGTCATGCTTTTCCTTCCAAAACGAATTCAATTGTTTAATTATTGTTTATTATAATTATTTAAGATGATTTATTGTTGTATTAACTGGGTATGAAAGGATTTTAATAACAATCTCCCTTGGACCAATGATTTTCTTTTCTTCCCAAATTGTGAACTGGGGTAAGACTTAATTGATGCTGAAAGCTTGACAATGGATTATATTTACATTAATTTACGTATGTTATTGATGATACTAGTGATTTTAAATTATTCTAATTTGAATTCCAAAGATCCATGAGTTCTAACCAAACCTAGCTAAGGTTCTTCTCTACACTATGAATGTTGTTAGCAGTTGACTCAATTGATTGAATAAGAGTTTATTGTGATATTGTAATTACATGATATTAGTATGAATCTACCTATATTCTTGATTAACCTAATATTCCAGGGTTATATAATGAAAGAGGAAAATTGAGGGTTAGATTTGAACCTTTAAGATTGTTGAACTTCGTAGTGAATTGCATTAGATTAGAACTTGTAGACATCAACTAACATGATTAGGTCTTATGTGATGGATCATGGTTGAATTAGTATTGAGATTTAGTTTACTTGATTCTATATGTCTATAATTGAGAAAGAATGAAGTAAGTAGTTAAGTTTACCTTGAGACTTAGGTTTATATGAATATAAAGTGATGAATGGCTTGAGGGTATAGTTCATAAAATCAAGATAATTCTTAAGTATTAAATGATAAAAGCTATTATGAATAAGTTAAGGATGCTTAGGCTTAAAGGAGTAAGCTATTATGTAGGTTGAAGTTGTATATTACATTATTGTTCAAAGACTTCGCCCACATGACCTATAACACGGTAACATGCGTTTATGTATGAAATAAATGGATTAGTTGAATCATGGATGTATCTATGTTATATATGTTGTATGCTAGATGTGATGACTCAATATGATCCTTGAATTTAATATATGTTTGTTATATATGATCGTGGCATTATGTGCATATTTATGGACACTTGAGAAGGAAGTATCTATTACGATAACGTATCTATGGTGTTTATTTAAAGGTTGGTTCTCATATGAACCTTTACATACTCTAAGGAATGATATGTACATGAAAATGTCTATACACTTGAAAGGTCGAGGTGTTTACTTATTGTTTAAATTGTGGTAATGATGCAACATCCTTCTTTCATATACCCCTATACATGAAAATGTATGATATCATATCACTATGTATGAAATTTTATGACTAAGGTCTTATTGTTGTGTTCAATAAAAGGCTATTATCATGAACAATATAAATATAATGTGAGTTTTACTCAAATGGTAATGATTCAAAAGTTAAAGGACATTCTCATATAATGAATCCATGATCTGTTATGATATGTTGGTTTGAGAGCTTAGTACATTCTCTTATGACCATGATCTTAATTTAAACACTTAATATGACTTCTTAAAGAAGTTATGCTTTGCACTGAGCTGATATTAAAATGAGATGTAAGGTTTTACGCTTGAAAGTTCAGCTTCACAAGAGGTTCCTTTTACTCTAGTTAGTTCGGGTTTACAAAAAAAAGTTATCTTATGAGATCGAAACCTTTTACTTTGGAACGTCAGTGTTTTCAGTAGCAATATTATTATTCCATAACTATGTGCACACATAGGAATATACCTATTGGATCCACCTTTAAGCTAATATGTACGTTCTACCTTTGGCAAGTACGACACCCTCTTTTTGGTGTAGGGGTAGGAGACCATATTCCATATATCTCACATGCTCATGTTGGTTAAGTATATTATCCCTAAATGATACTAATACCAGCTATAATAAGAACATAACTTTAATTATGATTCCTTAAGAGGTACTACTTTGTATGAGTGAGGCTATTGGACTATACTCATACATTTAACAAGTATACTTTAAGAAGGGTTATGGTTATGTATTCTTTTATTATGAAGACTTATGAAATATGTATGAATATCACGAATGAATGTTAAAGTTAACTTTATTTTTTTCAAGTTATGATCATGAATTTTCTTTACTTATGTATGATATTTTTGAATGAACTAAAAGTAAAGATATGTTTGTTGGTGGTGGTCTAAACATGATACTTAGCATTTGGTAGGATTATGGGGCCTTACCTTTGCATTGCACTAATATGAATTTGGCTTACATATATGTGGTGTGATCTATTGTTATACATGATCATTGTAGCTTAAAAGTTAGACTTAGTGTAGATAAGATTATGGGATCCTATCTTTACATAGCACAAATTTAGCTTTGGATTGCTCATGTCATAATTCTATATGATGATATGATCCTATTATGTAATTATGCTTGTGAACTATGTGTTGTGAAGATTGGAATATGCATTATGACGTGTTCATGATTCTGCTTGTAATTGTGGCGATATTAAACATGTTATGATGAATGATGCATGACTTGTCCTGAGCTACATTCTCCCACTATTTAAAAGATGATGTTCAAAAGTGGCATGAAGCATGGTTTTAAAATAAATGTCACTTTTATGCATATTTTAAGGATTTTTATTGCATGGATTCTATACTTAGTACATTTTTTGCAAACCCACATTTCTACATTCTCGATAAGTATAGACTTTGGAGATATTCGACTCCATCCTCGTGGATAGGACCTTTGTGAATCACAAAGAAGAAGAAAAATATTGGTAATTCTTCATAGAACTGGAGGACTTGACAACATGTATGTTTTATGTCGTTCTTTTATGTTTTGGATTTA
Source organism: Solanum sitiens (assembly GCA_016801875.1). NCBI lineage: Eukaryota > Viridiplantae > Streptophyta > Magnoliopsida > Solanales > Solanaceae > Solanum > Solanum sitiens. Next base: position 770,667 of record JABWTJ010000196.1, on the reverse strand, counting down.
TGTAAGGGTCGTGTCCCTAAGATAGTATTAAAGAGTCTTAATTCTAATGTTACTGATGGTTTGAGACATAGTGTCATAGACTTTCTCATATTTTATAAAGATTTTGATTGTACATAAAACGGGTTGTATGAGACCCCTTCGCGGTCAAGTACGTTCTGTTATGACTAGGGGGTGCTCTTGGGTTGTGACACTCATCATGAAAGGCAAACTCAAGCAACAGTCCAAGATCAAAATTCATCATAAGATATCAAAACTTACCTTTTCTGGACATGGGCAATCTCTTCTTTTATTATTTTAAAGGATCATGGGTAGTTGCCTCATGTCCTTCTTGCATTATAGGAACGTGGGTAATCCCCTCATGTCATACTCTAAGTAATTAGGGTTATCACCTCTTATACTTCTCATTTAAGGTCCTGGGTAATTGCCTCTAGCCCTCATCATTTTAATTGATCCTTAGTTCATATTCATTTTAGGTGAGGGATACTTTCAACCTACAATCATTCAATGTGAGGAAGCCTTTCACATTCAAACACAATAAATCATGAAGAAAATCCCATCCAAAACAATCACATCAAAAATCAACAAGTTATAACATATGCTTTCCTCTCAAAGCCATTCTTATCATAAATCATCACATATGCTTCAATATCAGTTCAATTCTTATTGTATCTTATCTATCCTATAAGAAAACACATAAATCCATAAATTCTTCTTTCATAGAGTTAAACCCATTTTTGATCTTTTTACCTTTAGAAATATATGTTAAGCATCGGTACATGGAATTTCATCATAAAAGCATAGAATCGTCTCAATTCATGCATAATCAACCATAATTGTAACAATTAAATCAATATTCATAAGAAGCCATAACTTTGAAAAAAAACCTTACTCAAATTGGGAATTTCTAATTTTCAATATTGGGAAACATGGGGCTTCATGGATGCAAGGATTCCATGTATGAGAAGCTATCATACCTTGCCAAAAAGCAGTTGAAGAAACGAGATTTGACATTGAACACTTGATTGAATCTTCTTGATTGAATCTGCTTCTTCAACATACAAGGAGAGAAGTTTCTTTGGGGAAGAAAAACTCATCTTATATTTTTTTGAATTTGAAGAGAATGAAGTGAATAAAGTATTTTGGGATCAAAATTACTTATACAGGGGTCCTAGGCATAGGCAAAATGACATAGTATTAGGCTAGACTAATTAGCAAAAGACCTAACTTCCCCCAAGAAAATAACCGCCTCCACTAACGATGCCTTGGACTTATGACCGTGGTTTTACCGATGGTCCGTCCAGCACGTCTGTCGTTCCATGTCAAAAACTAGATTTTGAGGTTATGATCTACAAAACCTCAACCGCTACCCAATGACGGTCTGTTGGTCCAACTCATGGTCCTGGGTTCTGAGAAGTATTTGGGTGACAAACCACAGACAAGACCTACGGTCAGTGGTCATGTTCACGGGATGTCATTAGCCTCCGTCGAATGGAACTAAAATTTCTAAAAACTGAGATTTTTTCCCTTTCTGGAATCTAAGGTGTTTCATTATATCACCATTGGGTTCATTCGTCCTCAATGATATTCAAGGCATAATAAGGAATGTAGTAACCTAACTAACAACACAACATGCATGCAATCACATAAATCCACATATCCAAGGAGGAAACATCAACTCCAAGCTAAAACATGTTCGAAACATCAACTCCAAGCTAAAGCATGTTCGAAACATCATATTATGATGTATATGTGCAACTCATACTAAACTGCACATAAAATGTAGAAATCATTCAAATGGGTCATTTTCACAAAACTAGTGAGTTTCTATCAATATGCATAGATAAGAAAATCATGGGAATATCTAAAACACATGACACCAAAAGAGTAAGCCAGGAGGAACTCAATACCTAAAGCTATGGTAGGAGTAGAAGGAAAGAGATGAGGATATTGTGATATCAAATCGTCCTAGGCCTCTGAAGTAGCACCCTTAACAAAGTGATTCGTCCACAACACTTTCATGGAAGTATCTTCTTTGTTTATGAATTTCTTAACTTGTTAGACTAAAATCTAAACTGGAACCTCCTCATAAGAAAGATTCTCCTAAAATCACAAAGGTTATAAGGGAACTATAGATGTCGGTTAACCAACATATTTATTCATCATACAAACATGGAAAATCGTATGCAGCGATGTCAACTCATTAGGCAATTTAAGTTCATAAGAAACCCTACCAACATGCCTCAAAATCAAATATGGTCCTACATAACTGAGACTAAGTTTATTTTTTTTTACCAAACCTCATTACACCCTTCATGGGTGAAATTTTCATGTAAACCTAATCTTGAACATCAAACTCAAGATCTCTTCTTCTAACATCGGCATATATCTTTTGTTGACTTTGAGTTGTTTTCAACCTTTCTCTAATAAGTCAAACTTTCTCCATAGCCTCATTTATAAACTGGGGACCTATTAGGGCAACTTCATCCACCTCAAAAAAACCTATGGGAGATCTACACCTCTTACCATATGACACGCTCAAATTACACCTCTCTAAAGAAGCATAAGCAATCGTTATTGAGTAAACAACCCAACAAGTAGGTTGGGGTCGATCCCATGAGGAATATGGTCTATACTTAACTTTGACCCACAATAGTATCTTTTTAGTCAAGGTATTTCCAAAACAATTAAGTAAGGGGGGTTATGAAACAAATTCATAAAGTTATAAGAGTATTAAGTAAGCAAAGATTAACTTTAGTTGTTATCAAGGTTAGAAAGTAACTAGGGTGTAAGTGTTCCCCAAAAGATCATAACGTGGTAATCCTAGTAATAGCAATACCTTTCGTAGTGAATTACATGCAAAGTGATAAATTATGTATCTCTAGATCCTTGGTCCGGCATTTAGAGAATTTCATCCCGCAGCTTGGTCTGGCTACGTATGTATAATTTTCTAACTCATACTTACATCATATTAAACATCACATCAATGTATGGCTTAGTTTTCACCCTCGCAAGTCGAAACAAGTCATGTTCTAATGTGTGCACTCGTTAAAAAGTCTTCCAAATGAAAGAATTATCAATACATGCAAAAACACTACTGAAGAATTGCTTAATTTGTATTCATATATATTTAATCGCTCATTGTTCCCACAAACCTAGTTGTGGATTTAGTAACCCATATTAGCAAGAAATCAATTAATTTTTATAGATGAATAAATCATGAACTTACACAACAAGAATGATAAACTGAGAAATCCAACTTGAATTGCAAAAAAAAAAAAAAATCATCAAATAAAATCCGTAAATCATTAATATTCTAAAGTTGCAATGAATTATTTCCCAAATCCAAAAGTTAGAACAATAGTAATAGTTGCTAACCCCGAATAAGGTTTAGTACCCTATTTATAGAAAACAAACTCCTAATTAATAAGGAAACAAAATAAGGAAAGATTTTTCAAGAACACGTCTTCAATCTACGAGAGTGACTAATGGACCTTCAATGGATCAACGGTACATAAGTCTCTTCTGTTAACCAAGACTTAGAAAATATATTAGCGTCCAAAATGCATCTTCTCTAAATCAAATGACGGGCCACTAGTACGGTCTGTCAATTAGTCGACGGTCATTCAATGCCCCTCCGTGACTCCATACAAAGAATCCTCAAATGTCGAGTATTGGAACACTCGTTGTATCATGCTATGGTCTACCAGTAGGACCTATTCATCAATCGACGGACTGCTAATGCTTGTTCTGATTCCACACTTGGTAAGATTTCCCTAATTTCATCTAATGCATGGGCTGCCCATCTATGATACTCATCAACGGGGCTTCAACGGATCTACGATCCTTCGATTGCCTCCGTAGATGACTTTTTTGGCAATGTCTCAGTTGTGTATTTCTTTTGGCTCCTGAACTGAACCTCCAAAGCGGGTTGGTACTGGACAAATCCCTGATTGGGTCTTTGATTTCAGGCCCTTTTGAGGTCTTTCCTACAAAACATGATACAAACACTATCAAAATCAATACAAAAAGGTTCTAGACATACACAACCCTTAAGTAAAATGCATTAGAAATACCGTAAACTCAAAGTACATAAACATTCTGAAGTTAAATACATTGTTTGTCCTCAAACAACACACTACAACTCTAAACAACACTTGTTATAAGCAATCAATTTAAGCTTAAGAAATTACATGGTTATCTATCCCGACTCTCCTTTGTTTGAGTGCAACCCTGTGTCTCAAAGTCGACAAACTAACTCATGTGGATCATAACATGACAATGAATTACCACTCAACAAACACCTTCACTTTTTTCTTTCACGAAGATACCAATTCTTCCATAATGTCACTAGTTCCCTCACTTTAAACGAAATCCTCCATTTACACACAATGAGTATCATTTTAAGCACAAGGATTTATTCCAACACTCACACTCAGAAGTAAGCCGAAATACAATTAGTGCTCAACTCCATAGGCTTGGCCTTATCTTCACTACTTAGACTCTCCAAACTAACTCTAGCATCACATTAGGACTTTCTTGGCTTGTAATGTTTGCTCAGGGTCATGTGTTATATATTTGGGTGCATTTAGTGACTTTCTGCCCTCCTTGACATTATATTTAGGCCTTGCACCTCTTTCTTCCCTATCTTTGACGTCCTACATCTTTTTCACTTCTTTCATTTAATTCCTTTCACCCCTATATGTAACTTTCACTTTTGTAGCTCTTTCATTTTTTTCACTTTTTAATACATTTCCATCTTTCTTTCGCAAAGTCACATCCTCTTTTTTACTTATTCATTTTTTCCTTTTCAACACCAAACTTTTTTACACCCATTTTTCTTTAGAGTTTGTCTTTTATAAACACCCTCAACTCATGGATTTTCCATGAGTCGAGGTGCACAGTACCCAATGTCTGATCAGGGCCAAGAACGAGGCCACTTTTGCATTATCCACTGTGAACTTATACTTTTAGCTTAAGTGGAGGTGCACATGTACAAGAAGGGACTGAGGCCAAAATATTAGATTCTGGGAAAGTGGAGCAGGGAGTTGGAAAGAAATGGTCTATTTAGGCTCAAAATATTTGGATCAAAGGGAAACTTCACTTCATTTGGTCGGACTCTTTTAGGCTAGTTGTGGGCTATTGCAAGAAAGGGCTTATGATCACTTCCTAGCCTCTGAAGTAGATTGTCTTACCAGGAATAACCGGAAAACTTCTAGTTTGGCACAAATTGTTAAAAAATCAACTCTTCTCACACACACTTGGCACATCGTACCATTATCAGAAGATCAGATTACCAGTTCAAGTTTTAGTCTCAGGTTACGTTGTTGGTGCATTATCATGTCATATTTAGAGGAAACACATTAAACTTATCTTAGGATACAAATACAAGCACATATCACAAAATTTGGACGAGTATCAGTTTTTCACAAGCCATCATGCTCCAATATTTCATGCTTGTACATATCCAATCCTATTACATGTCGGTTCAACAGAAATTTATGAAATCTCTTAGGGGAAAAAACACAGGCAAGAAAAATCCAAAGAAGGATCGTAAGTTGAGTTATTCATACTTCACCCTATCAATCACGAATCAGTTTCCCCCACCCCAAAAAAAGTACATTGCAATTGTCCCCAATTCACAAAAAAGAATAAAAAAAGTAAACGATTTGGTGAAGCAAACATGTGGCGCAAAGCACCGAAGACCTATCATCAAGAGGTGAGTCCAGTTTCTCGAAGCCTGCTAGGTCAATAAGGATGACACAATAAGAACTGCCATCTGCCGCTCTAGAGGCACCCTCGGTAGTGCTCACATATCTACTCACTGAACCTATACTTGATGCTCCAGCGGCAACCTCACACACCCTTATGTAGCGTAATTCTTCATCGAGTATGGAGGCCCTTCTAGCCTGCTCTTTCCTGCGTATGCTCCCATTTTTTGCTCGGGTCTCATCAATGCCCTCATCATGGCAGCTAGAATGGTGCATCTTGCAACGGACATGGGTGGGATCAAATGGTGGCTCAGAAGGTGCCTTGATCAAGGCCTCAATGACGCTGTCCTCAACAATCTCTGCTGGTAGATGATTTGGCTCAACCCCACGCATAGAAAAGATGGAATCTACATCAGCTCGTACACTCTCCAACTCCTTTTGAATAGGGCAAAGGTCGGTGGTGGGAACTGGTCGTGCTAGCACTATAAACTCAAATGTGTCCAGGCATTTGTGGACTGCCTGGATCTGCTGCTCAGTCTACTTCGCCACCCTTTTCTCTATTCGAGTCTCAGCCTCCGCTATGGATTTCTACATCCAAAGATGGATATAGGAGAAAAGTTTCCATATGAGCCTATAATTTCTTGACTATATCCAATGGAATGACAGAAGGTGGTGTAGTCCTGGACGAGATTCGTGACCTACTAGCGGCATGAGAAGAGGAGGAGAGAGCTGTGTCGGTGTGGTCTTCTATGATAGGGTCATCTCCCTGTGCATGCTTTACCAAATCTACAAGATTTTATCCAAAGAAAGAGAACTCAACCCAGGGCTCTCTGCGATGCATCTACATTAGCCTTGTCTTTGATGAGGCCTATATCCAGTGTCCCAGTTGGGTGTGTTATCTTATTAGTGTGCCATATTTGCACTCCAGAAGACCCGGACAACTCAAAAATCAAGCAAGGAAAGGGGTGAGTCATGCATGTCTTGAATGTCATCTCATGAATATTTGCTAGCATCATCCAAGCAAAATCAATCTCCAAACTGATGACTACTGCTGCCACTATGACTTTCCTATCCCATGTGAGTTAGTTGGCAACCTTCGTGGGTGACACTCACCAACAAATAAAAGAATTTGGCAACAAAATTTAGTGTAGACTTTTTGATGCCCCCGACGGGTTGTTGTGGCCCACTCAGCATGCTTTCCATCGACAACACTGTATTGGTCTAATCACAGCTTCACAGCATCCCGCTTATTAGCACTTCTCTAAAAATTACTGCCCGGGACTATGTCCCACCTATAATCAAACTCGACAGTGTTTAGGTCCCAATCTTCACGAATGGTGGGGCTGTATAAGAACTGTCGGATGGTGGTCTTTGAAATGTATACTTGGCAATCCCGGACCATGGTGTAAGTGTGACCGTCTTGTTTTTGCGGGTTTGGCCCGCTTGTGAATTGACCCTCAGAGAGTGGCAGCATAGGAAGCATAGACGTCCCACACAATTATTTCATTGTCTGTACCCATGTCCCGCACCATCCATTCACACTTGTGGATGTTGAATAGTTGGTGTACCTCTTACACTGTATGCACGCTCCCTATAAGGACTCGAAGCTCCTCACTGATCAGTCAGGACATCAGACCTCTCTCATTAAGAATCTTGGCATCTATATACACCTACCATTGATGCTCGACACAACATCTGTTTGGTTCACCGATCACTGGAGAAGGATAATCCGTTCATTTTGCTGCTTCTTGTTCATTATCGCCCAATCCTCTGGCTCCCTTAGAGATGAAGCTTTAAGGATGAGCCAGTTCGGACTCTAAAGACTTGTAGGTCCCAGAGCCTAAGCAGTGGCTGACTCAGAGCTAGATATTGAGCCACCTTCTTAACTGGAAGAACACCCATTAGGTGACCTGATTAGTGTGCGCTCCTCATCAGACTGGGATGTAGAGACTATATTTCGGTTCACTTTACGAGTGGTGCCCGAAGCGGCCCGGGGTGTTCTGGGTGATGCCCTAGTGCCCGGGGAATATAGGCGAGGTCTCTCTCTGAATATGTCCCTTTGTAAATTAACCAGAGGGTCAAGGTGGTTGACTTAGATTTTCCCATTTTTGTGTAGACTACTTGCCTCTTGGGTGCCATCGTACTTGAGGAAGGATTAGTAGTATCAAAAAAACTGAAGACACATTCGGAATAAATTTAGGATGACGAGTGAACAATAGCTTGAAAAAAAATAAAAAAATTTGACAGTGGCTTAAGTTATCATTTGGGTGTTGGAGTTGATAGTCCGTCGAATGATCTATGTTTCATGGAGCCCGTCCGTGGATTTGATCTCAAAGGGAACTGGTCTCTCATAAAAACAACAGATGCAAAGCACGGCCCATCGATCAATTGATGGACCGTAGTCTTCATTCATCATTTAACACTTAGTGTGTTTTAGTTGATTATTAATCCAAGGATCAAATCGACGGTCCAATTGTGACTATTTAAGGTCAATATTGTGACTATTTTCCACATTTTTCTAGTCTACTAATGCACTTTCACATATCCTATGCTAGTTTGTCATTCTTAGGGTTCCAATTTATAAGTATTTACGATTATTTGCGGCAAAATATGAAAAACTAGGTTGGAACTTACAATTAGATGCAAATACACTTTATGCAGGTGGTGGAGTTAGATACAGTCACAATCCACCATACCAAGGGTGTGCACAATTTTAATTTTTAGCATGATTTTTCAATAAACAAGCCCCATGGTAAAGATCCGACTCCCGACTCTCTATATTGATCTATGAATCAAAATTCAAAGTGAGGGGGATTCATATTACCTTTCAAGCAATCAATAGTGGTTTGATTGTGTGATGACACTATTATTTTTGACCACAAAATGATTTCTTCGCATACCTAACCTGGACACCATATTTTGGAATGAGATGGGGTATGTTTTGGTAGATGAGAAGTTGAAATTTTAGGGGTATGAGATGTGGGTGATTAATTGAAGTGAAAGAGTTATTTTTGACAGTGATTTAGCGGAGTTGGAAACGAAAGAAATGGTTTTGGTGTCTAAAAATTAAAGTGGTGAATAAATTCACTGTTGGGATTTTTAAATGAGATAATCCGGGTTGAGTCTGCAATCTGGAGCTTTTGACTTACGAGAATTTTTGACTCACGAGAACCCATTGTCGCTCCTTGGATCGATTGATGGTCCATCGGTGGGGACTGTCAGTCACCTATTGACTTAGATAAGATTAAAGACTTTGTTGGGATATACGGACGCCATTCATGGTCTGTCGATTGAGTTACAGACCGTTGATGGGGACCGTAGACCTATGCACAAAAACATTTCATGTAGATTTTGCCTTTAGCTCTTTCACATGTAACAACCCTTACCCTATTCTTCTTTTGTATTTTTTGGACACTTTTGAGACATGGACCCTATACTAATCTGGACAACACTAACACAAAAAATATCATTAAAAACTAACAACTCTTGTACAAGAAATCAATTAAACAAAGGAAAAGTACCTGACCGGAGCTGTAAACCTAGCATTGGCTAGATTTTACACCTTGGGTTGCCTCCCAAGTAGCGCTTGATTTAACGTCGCAACACGACGCTGGCCTCTTGATCACTCAAACTTCATCAGGATAATAGGCCTCAATCACTTGTTACACACTCTCAGTGTTTCCCAGATAAAGCTTGATACTTGGTCTTTTAACCTTGAACCTTGTTCCTTCGCTATTCTCGAACGCCACCGCTCCATGCGGCAACACTTGCTTGAGTGGAAATGGTCCGGACCACTTGGACTTAAGATTTCCAGATAAAATCGCACCCTAGAGTTGAATAAAAGTAAAAGATCTCCAACAACAAAATCTCGTTTCTGAATCCTCTGATCATTGTATTTCTTTATACTATTTTATACAAGGCTGCACTTTCATAAGCTTTAAGGAGAAACTCATCGAGTAAATTCAAGTCATTCACTCTTTCTGGTTATGCGGTGCCCGAATACAAATTAAGTTTCTTCATTGCCGACATAGCCTTATACTCTAGTTCCACCGAAAACTGGCAAGACTTCCCATATAAAATTTAATATGGAGAAATACCTATGGGAGTCTTATATGAAGTGTGGTAGGCCTATGGAGCATCATCGAGCTTCCTTGACCAATTCGTTGGCATTCACAATCCTTCCCAAGATTTGCTTTATCTCTCTGTTAGACACTTCGACTTGCCCACTAGTTTGTGGATGGTAAGAAGTAGGTACGTTGTGAAGGACACCATATTTCTCAAGCAATATTTGAAAAACATTATTGCAAAAAAGGGAACCTCCTTCAGTGATGGTTTCCCTTGGGGTGCAAAATCTGGAGAAGATATTCTTCTTCAAGTACGCTGACAATCTTGCCTTCATTGTTGGGGAGCGCAATTGCTTCCACCCACTTTGATACATAGTCAACCGCAACAAAAATATACTTCATCCCACTAGAACTAACAAATGGACCCATAAAATCAATACCCCATACATCAAATAACTCGATTACCATGATTGGGTTCATAGGAATCTCTTGCATCTTTGAAATTCCACCCTCTCTCTGGCAACAAGCACAAGACTTGGATAAATCATGAGAGTCTTGATGAATGGTTGGACAATAGTATCCACACTACAAACTTTGTGTGTATTCCGAACACCACTATGATACCCACCAACTAGGGATGTATGGAACGCCTAAAGAACACTCAAAATCTCAATCTCATGCACACAACAACGAATAATCCCATCAGCACAACAACGATACATGTATGGTTAAACTAAAAAGAATTTTTTTTACATCATTCATGTACTTTTTCCTTTGGTGAGACGACAGATTCGGCGGTACCAAATCGCTTGCTATATAATTAGCAAAGTCAGAAAACCAAGGAATGAGGTCATGGGAGGCAGCCAATACCTTTTCATTCCGGAACATATTATTGATCTCACCCTTTTAACGACACTCGCATAAAGCCTCATCTTCCAATCTAGACAATTGATCGGCAACTTGGTTCTTTGTCCCCTTTCGGTGTTTCACCACAAAATTGAATTCTTCCAACAAGAACACCAATCTAATAAGTCGCGTCTTAGTATCATTTTTGTCCATCAAATAAATTAACGTTGAATGGTCTATGTGCACTATCACTTTTGTCTGAAGCTAATAGGAGAAAAATTTCTCAAAAGCAAATACCACAACAAGAAGCTTTTTCTCTATAATCGCTAAATTCTTTTGGGCTGCATTTAGGGCTTTGCTTGCATAGTAAATAGGGTAAAGGATCTTTCATCCCATTGTCCCAATACAACGAAGAGATCCACCCCACTAGCATCGCACATGACTTCAAATGGTTCCCCCCAATTTTGAGCAATAAAGATGGAGGCATAAACCAACTTCTTCTTCAACTCTTCAAATGCTATCAGACAAACATCATCAACGTCAAATTTACTCTCCTTTTCATGAAGTTTGCACAAAGGATGAGCAATTTCCGAGAAATCTTTTATGAACCTTAAATAAAACCGGTGCGCTCAACAAAACATCTAACACCCTTTATGAAGATGGATGGTGGAAGACTTTCAATCACCTCAACTTAGGCCCTTTCAACCTCAATACCCTTACTCGAGATGCGATGTCCAAACTCGATACCTTCTTCCACCATAAAGTTGCACGTCTCCCAATTCACTACCCAATTGCAATTTCATCTTTTGAGTACCTCATCTAGGTGGTATAAACAACGATCAAAGGAGTCGCCTACCACAGAGAAATCATCCATGAAAATCTCAATAGTGTCCGTAACCGTATTAGAGAATATCGACATCATACAACGTTGGAAGGTGGCTTGTGCATTGCACAAACAAAATGGTATTCGCTTGATTGAAAAAGTCCCATAAGGGAAAGTGAGTATGGTTTCTCTTGGTATATGGGAGCAATTAAATCTGATTCTAGTCCAAATAGCCATCAACAAATCAATACCATCCCTTTCCTGCAAGCCTATCAAACATGTGATGTATGAAGGGCATAGGGAAGTGTTCCTTTTCTGTCTTTCGGTAATCCATGCAAACTCTCCATCTAGTTACTTTTCGCATCGAAAAAAGTTCGTTTCTTTCATTTGGGACCACAGTAATACAACCCTTCTTGGGAACACATTGAACAGGGAACACCCAACTACTGACTGCGATAGTGTTAATGACTCAAGAATCCAACCATTTAATAATATTCTAATTCACTACCTTTTGCATAGGAGTATTCAATATTCTGTGATGTTCGATAGTAGGAATATGATCCGACACGAGTTAACTTTTGTGATATAAATGAACGGGGGGAACTTTGATAATCTCTATAACTTGCTTGAACCTCTTTAGCACTCCTACCAAACACTCGACTTGTCTCCCATTAAGATCTGCTGCAATAATGAATGTGAGTGTCTCATTCATGCCCAAGAAGACATATATCAAATGCGGTGGATGATCCTTAAGCTCTAATTTTGGTGCTTTCTCAATAGATGGCCTTGTAGGTGGGGATTCATGATGCTTTATGTCTATCTCCAACCTCTTCGATTTTGACCAGTACTCAAATCACTCCAATGTAGACACCCACTCATCATAGTCTTCGATGTCATCACTCTTGAAGGTCATCATAACTTATGCTTGTGACTCAACACAAAACCTTTTTTCAATCTACGCCTCAGATACATTGTCAACACAATTGGTTACCGCAGACCGGTTGGTCTTCACCACTTTGCTTCATGGACCCCCAAATATCAAATGTTGCTTCTTGATTATTTATCTTGCACATCATCTATCCCTTTTCCATATCAACGACAATACACCCAATAGCAACGAATGGTCTCCAAAGGATGACGGGAACCTAAAATCAACCTCGCAATCATGAATCCCAAAATAAACAGGAAAGATGAATGGCTTAACTTTTACTAAAGCATCATGGAGTACACCAATAGGTCTCTTTACCGTCAGATAAGACATCAATAGCCGCATCGCATGGGGCTTAGGATCTCCCAAACATATCTTCATATAAATAGACAAGGGCGTGAGGTTTATGCTAGCACCAAGATCACACAATCCCTTAGAAAAATGTAACAACCCAATAATACATGGAATAGTGAAGGCATCAGAATCCTCATTCGTTTGTACTAAGGACTTTGTAACAATAGCACTACAATGCTGTAATCTATCATCATCTTCAAAAGTCACTTCTCTCTTCTTTGTCACTATGTCTTTCATAAATTTTGCATATCCAGGCATTTGATCTACAACTTTTATCAAAGGGACATTGATAGGGAGCTACTTCAACATAATTATTGACCTAAGGTATTTACCTTCTTTTGTCTTCTTCACTAACCTTTGTGGGAACAGAGGTGTAGATCTAGGTATAGGGACAAACTTTTGAGCTACATCCGCATCATTTTCCATTATAGTCTCAGACTCTCCACTCACCTTTGTCACCTCAATATCTTCTTTAGTACCAATCTCCACCCAAACGACATAGGTGGATCAATAGTTTCCTTACCCCCCAAGTAGTGACTGCCATACAATGTCCATCGTTTTTTGGATCTAGGATTGTACTTCTTGGAAGAGTGCCAGGTTAGCGTGGGTTTGATGTTGTGGACAACTGATTCATCTATAGCTAAAGGTGCTTTATTGACACTGCGTGAGCATCAAACTTTTGACCAACCAGAAACATCATTTCTCATTTCTTACACAATTTCATCAGTCTCATCGAACCTCCTCATCATATTTTGTATCATGTCCTCAATACGCGCCATATTACATCAAACATCTATAGGAGCAGACTCCTTGTTTTGAGGGAGAACATAAGGTCCAACACGATAATTTTTGTTGCCATAGTTGTTCTGGTTGTAATTGTTATCGCGATTGTAGTTCCCTTGTCCGTACAAATTGGCTCTCTCGATTGTAGTTGCCATAGTTCAGACCTTGATAACTATAACGAACTGCAAAATAATTGGTTGAATTAGAGCATAGCGTATGAAGCTTATAAGTTTATGTATAAATTAGAGATATAAAAAGGTCCAAAAATTTGGCTAAGTATAATTTTAAGGGAGTGTTCAAGACTAGTGGACCACTTCAAGGACCTTTAACGCATTCTTAAACATTTGCTCAGTTTTTTGGCCAAGTCTTTATGTGTAAGGAAATTTTCATAAATATTATTTTAAGTTAAATTACAAAGTGAGTATATGTTATATTATTTCTAAATCACTATATAACAGATTTTAAATTAAAGTATCCCCAAAATAAAAGACTTTCAAAAAGACCCACGTTAAATCAAAGAGTTCATCTTTCTCTAATATTTCTCTCTCTAAACTCAAGTAAGAAGAAGAAGCCATGAAAGCTTGGGTTTGAGGATTTCAAAAGGGTTTCTTCATGAATTTTCTTAAAGGTTTCTTCATACATGTATGGTGATCCTTCATCCTTGATCAATCTTTATTTAAAGGAGTCCAATCAAAAAGGTTTTCAAAATATTTCAAAGATCAAAACCCTATTTTCTAATCTAAGAATGGGTTCATTGATAAAACATTTTCAAAGCAACGATAAATGAATTAAGGTTTGATTGATGATGATGACTTGATTTTACATTGAATTTCTTGAAGAACCCATGATTTCCTCTTAACTCCTAAATTGATTATAAATTGGTTTATTTTGGATGTGTGATGAATAATAGGTGTTTATATGAAATTAGTGTATGGATTCATGTCATTAATTATGCGTTATTATGGCGAAATATTTTGTTTTGGTATATTAAGGTATGGGAACCTTCATTCATGAAATTTCTTTCTCCATCAAGCCCTCCAACTGTAATTTTTGAAATTGGATAATTCTTCAAAAGCTTGGGTTTTAAATCTAGTCATGAGTTTTTCCTAAAACGAATTTTTATGAGTTAATTTCTTTATTTATGCATGATTTGATGTTTAATGGTGGATTTTATGATAGATTTCCCATGAACCTATGTGCTTCCCCATGACCCCAATTTTATGAAATTGTGATGGGTTTGTTGATGCAATATGAATGCTTAGAATTGTATATATGTTAATTTAGTCAATTAGTATTTTTTATTGATTTTTAAAGTAGTAATACTAAGTGTGATTGCACGATATGACTTATGACCCATGAAGGGTAAATTGTAAGTTTTAAATGTTGAAGTATGGCCTTGAAGGCAATTTATGAATATATCAAATGCTTAAGATTCTTATATATATATATATATATATATATATATATATATATGAATTGTTTGATCCACTAATGGTGGAGGTGCTTACTTGTAGTGCATGTTGAATTGTATAAAGTGCTTTTGTGGAAGGATAATACCCACATGACTTTCAATATGATAATATGAGTATACACATGCAATGAATGAATGAACTAATTGAATTACAATTAGGTCCATGTTTAGTATAATTAATGTTGACGTGTTGATTTACAGGGTCTATAAATCTTGAATGCAATACATGAAGATAATGCAAGATTATGATAATATGTACATTTTTATGATAACTATGAAAGGGATTTGTCTATGAATGCAATGTTGTTGTTTTTTTGTCGTAATAAGTACAGTTACACACACACCATGCATAAATATGATTGTAGTGTATCTATTGTGTCAATTGAATATATAATTCTCATATGCGCCTTTACACATTATGAAATATCAAATGTACATATCTATGATGATTCTGTTGTGTTGATTGAAAGATAGTTCTCATGAAAACATTATGGATGTATGTAAAAGGATTTCTAACATGTAAATTAGAATTCTAAAAGTAAAAGGTAGTTCTCACCTTATTGAATCAATGAGCTATGTTATGAGTAGTGTTGAATGAAGGATAAAATACTCATTCACATAAGTAAATGCAGTTCACACTAGCTATGTATAAGTTTGGAAATAATGCTTAGCACCGAGCGGATATGGTAAATGGGGTATAGACGCTCTTGCTTGTTTAGGCTGGCTCTTCTACATATGCTCTCATGAGATGGTATCTTTCCCACTAGTTAGACAAGGTTTTTAGAAGCAATCTCCCTTTCCCATAACTATGTGCTCGCATAGGTATTATCTAGTGGATCCACACTAAACCTTAATATGTTTGTTCTACCTTAGGCATGTAGGATGCCTTATGGTGTGGGGTCATATGACATCGGATTCTATGTAGCTCACATGGTCTATGTCGGTTAAGGCTATATTCCCTCTAATGAACAGGAATATGATTTTTGTATACGAAAGTGAGTTATATGTTATGGTTCCTCAAAGGGTTCACTTAGTATGATTGGTAGTATGGGATGCAATTCCTACATGGCACAAGTGGTATTTGAGAGTAGTCATAGTGTGTTCCTCTTATGTTTATGTACTATGTACTATGAGTATGTGTTATGTTATGTGTTGTGAATATTAAGTATTTGTATGTGCTATGATAATAAATTATGTTTATGAATTATGAATATGAGAATGATTATGAACGTCTCTTTAATATGTGTATGAACTATGGATGAGACTTATGAATGATAGGTGTGAGTATGGTTGTCCAAAGAGCGTACTTAGTGTAGTAGGATTATGGGACCTTATCTACACATGGCACACGTTCAATCTAGGGTTACTTATGTGGTTATGTTATTATGTCTTATGAGTATGCTATTAAGGTTGTTTACTTAATGTCTAATGAATGATGTTCTCTTAATTAAGTTAATATAGAATGTTGACTTATGTATTTTATGTTATACTGTATATCTTTCTTGGGTTGGATTATGAGTTATTTGTTTGTCTCAACGTAATTAATATGAAAGTTCCTAATCTAGGATGTCTTTGAGGAATACTTAGTGAGAGTAGTATTATCAGATGCTACTCATACATTGCACAAGTATGACTTAAAGTTTTCTTAGGGGATGGTCTTATTATGTTTATATGAAGTATGTAGTGCTTATGTTCCTTATGAATATGTATTGTCTAAAGCATGTATGTTGAATATATCCTACTGTGAAGAGATGATTTGTATGTTGATTAGTTTTGAAGATTATGCCTAATATGATTTTATTCATGAAGTTTACCAAAATTACATATGCATGACTCTCAAAAGAAATGTCCCTTTCTTAGCATGTTTGTGTATGGTCATCATACTTAGTACTTAATTGTGCTAACTAAAATTTCTTCAACTTTTTACAACAAGTGTAGGTTTTGTCAAGAGACAGAGTTCTCTTGATTCAAGGGTTTGGGAAGAGTTCTCCATGACCAATTATATGTACTCATGATTCGGGGACAAGTATTTTAAAGGTTTTTGTATTTAATTTGTAATAGGTTATGTCTAGTTTTTTTAAGTCTTTTAATTGTGTAGGGTCGTGACCGTATCTTTAGGTTCCATGTCTTAGTTAGATGTCCATGAGAGATGTAGGCTTTCGCTATGATTTTAAATGTGTTGTTCATGTAGTAAAGAGTTTTTAAAAGAAAAGTTTTAATTCCTTGTCATTTTCCTTATGATTGGATGTTATGAATGCTATGGCTTGTATAAGAACTCTTTAAGGTTGAGCACATCATTTGATGATCAAGTAGTGCTCTCTGGTATTAATTTACATGGTATCAGAGAATAAGGTATTGGGAATGGTTTTTATGGTTAATGTCTCATAATCCACGTCAAGTAGAGCCTTTCTCATCGGTGTGAGGCGCAACACATCTATGAGTGAGAGACTTTAGGACGTTTGGAAGTTTCACTTTCTTCATTACTCTTGTGTCGTGCCATAAAGCTTAGCTCCTCAAGAACTCTCTCTTATTTCTTGTCTGATGGTGTTCTAGATGTGACATTTTGAAGACTAATTCTTCAAGGATGGAGGGAGAAAAAGGTAAGTGGAGATGCTTTTGTTGTTATGTTGCTAGCTAGGCAAGAGTTGTTACGGTAGGATGAAATCTTTTGGTTTGGATAAGTTGCTTTATGGTTATGTGTTATGTTGGTAGAAGGTCATGACGGATTTTTAAGGTTTGTTTAAAATATTTATGGAATAGTGGTGTTAAGTGATGCCTAGAGATGTTGTGTGAGTAGACAACTTTAAAGGAGAGTATAAGTGTAAATTGCCTTTGGATAGAATCATTTTGAGTGATAAGTGTAAAGGTTTAAGTGATGAATTTTTTTGAGCTTAGAATTAAAGGAAGTGATGTTTCAAAGATTTTGTGTAGGCTTATCCCTAAGCGGGGGATAACGTGCTTAGATAGTATCATTGAATGTCCTTGATGTTATGAATTAGGCTTGCTTGATAATCTCACCTTAATAAGTGTTGTGAGTTTGGTAAGTTTAGTTCTGATTGAGTAGGCATGTTAGACCATGAATGGTATTGGTAAGGTTGCTTGTTAGCAATAGTTCTTACATGAGAACCTCTCTAATTTTAAATTACCAATGGGATCTTAGACCGGCAAGTCAAGAAATAGAAGAAAACAAATTCCTTGCATGAGATTGTAGAGGTCTGGTATTTAGTGAAGAGTTTTGGTTAAAGTGCTTCATTGGGTGGCCAAGAGCCAATGACATGTCCCAATATCCTTATATTCCCTTCTATTCCTTCTCTAACTCAAAGATGACAAGTTCACCCTAACTAATTTTATGATATGGAGTCTTGGATGATATATGCGTTCTAGGGTTCCTTTGTCCCTTAGAGTTACTCTTGTTAACTTTGCTAGGGTTTGAAAGCATGATCATTATACCTCTGTTCTTTTTAGGTTATAATGAATTTTAAATAATGCTTAGACTTTGTTGAAAGGAGTAGTATTTGAGGTTTTAGTAAATGAGCTTACTCCCAATGGGGAGATCATGTGCTTAGATAGCGAAATGTATTTAAGAAAATTCTGATATCCTCATCCCTTTCTTCTATTCCTGTTAAAACTTGAGACCAAGATTTTCCTTTTGGACATGTTCCATGTCTAGGAGTCGTGAGTAATTTAGAGATTTCCATGATTTCCTTATAATATGCATGTTTTGAAAGATTCTTATTTTGCTTAAAGTGAATTTTTCATGATATACATATTCCTAGTATAAGTTATCTATGTGCTTCATGAGTAGAAATGTTGAGCATGCTTACATGGTATTTTGTGAAGAGTTGTATAATTCGCTTTTTGAGGAGAAAATGAACATGATGTGAGTTGGAGAAGATAGTTCCTCCAATGATATATGAAATGAGAAATGTTGATGTTTTGATACATAATAAGTTTGTAGATGTAGTTCCTACATTCTTGTGTTGCATTGAGCTTATTGATAAGGAGTTGATGTTTCCTTTATGTTTTGTGCATTGTTTGTTATTTTGCATGCATGATAGACTTCTAGTCTTGACACTTTCCCTTAATGTGTTTAAAGTGTGATTCGAGGATGGATGTTTCTAAGTGGGGGATAATGTAACGACTTGCAAAATAATAGGTTGAACTAGAGCCTAACGGATGAACCTTATAAGTTTATGTATAAATTAGAGATATAAAAAGGTCCAAAATTTTGGCTAACTATAAGTTTAAGGGAGGGTTCAATGTTAATGGACCACTTCAAGGACCTTATATGCTTCCTTAACCATTTCCTTAGTTTTTTTGGCCAAGTCTTTATGTGTAAGGGCATTTTCGTAAATATTATTTTTAAGTTAAATTAGAAGGTTTGTATATTTTATATTATTTCTAAATTACTATATAAGGGACTTTATATTAAATATCCCCAAAATAAATCACTTTAAAAAATACACACTTCAAATAAAAAAGTTCATCTTCCTCTAATATTTCTCTCACTAAACTCAAGGAAGTAGAAGAAGCAATGAAAGCTTGGGTTTGAGGATTTCAAAAGGGTTTCTTCATCGATTTTCTTCAAGGTTTCTTAATATAGGTATGGTTATCCTTCATGCTTGATCAATATTTCTTTCAATGAGTCTAATCAAAAAAGTTTTCGAAGTCTTTCAAAGATCAAAACCCTATCTTCTAATCTAAGCATGGGTTCATTGACAAAACATTTTCAAACAATCATATTGATGAATTAAGGTTTGGTTGATTATTATGAGTTGATTTTAGATTGAATTTCTTGAAGAACCCATGATTTCCTCTGAACTCCTAAAATAATTTGAAATTGGTTGATTATGGATGTGTATTGAATAATAGGTGTTTATATGAAGTTATTTTAAGGAATCATGTAAATAATTATGCGTTATTATGGAGAATTATTGTTGTATTGGTGTATTAAGGTATTGGAACCTTCATTCATGAAATTAGTTCACGATGTATCCCTCCTACTCTAATTTTCAAAATTGGATAATTTTTCAAAAGAATGGGTTTTAACTCTAGCCATGGGTTCTTCCTAAAACGAATTTCTGTTAGTTAATTTCTTTATATTATGAATGATTTGATGTTTAATGTGATTTTTATTATAGATTTCCTGTGAACCTATATGCTTCCCCATGACCCTAATTTTATGAAATTGTGATGGATTTGTTGATGCAATATGAATGTTTAGAATTGTATCTATGTTAATTTAAACAATTAGTATTGTTTTATTCATTATTAATGTATTAATACTAAGTGTGATTGCACGATATGACTTATGACCCTTGAAAAGGTTAAATCGTAAGTGAGAAATCTTGAATATGGCCTTGAAGGCAATGTATGAATATATCCTATGTTTTAGATTCTTATGTATATGAATTGTTTGATCTACTTATGGTGGAGGTTCTTACTTGTAGTGCATAAATTGTATATAGTGCTTTTGTGGAAGGATTATATCCACATGACTTGCAATGTAATTATATGAGTATACACATGCAATGAATGAATGAACTAATTGAATTACGGTTAGTTCCATGTCTAGTATATTGAATGTGGATGTGTTGAGTTGCATACTCTATAAATCTTTGAATGAAATGCATGAAGATTATGCATGATTATTATAATATGTACATGCTTATGAACAGTTTGAAATGGAAGTGTCCATGAGGGTAATGTGTCAATTGAACGTATAAATATGATTATTATAATATGTACACCCAATGCATCAATATGATTATGGTGTATCTATAGTGTCAATTAAATGTATAGTTCTCATATGCACCTTTAGGCATTATGAAATATGAATTGCACATGACTATGATGATCCCATCATGTTAATTGAAAGATAGTTCTCATGAAAATACTATGAATGTATGTAAAAGTATTTCACATGCATATTAGGATTCTAACGATGAAAGGTAGTTCGCACCTTATTGAATCAATAAGCTATGTTATGAGTAGTGTTGAATGAAGGATATACTCCTTCACATATGTAAATGCAATTCAGACTAGCTATGTATAAGTTTGGGAATAAAGCTTAGAACCGAGCGGATATGGTAAATGGGGTAGAGACTCTCCCGCTAGTTTAGGCTGGGTCTTCTACATATGTACTCATGAGATGAAAACTCTCCTGGTAGTTAGTACGGGTTTTTAGAAGCAATCTCCCTATCCAATAACTATGTGCCTGCATAGGTATTAGCTAGTGGATCCCCACTAAAGCTAAATATGTTAGTTCTACCTTAGGCAACTAGGACACCTTTTTTTGGTGTGGGGTTATATGACACTGGATTCCATGTAGCTCACATGGTCTATGTCGGTTAAGGCTATATTCCCTTTGATGAATAAGAATATGAATTATTAATATGAAAGTGAGTTATATGCTATGATTCCTCAAAGGGTTTACTTAGTATGAGTGGTAGTAGGGGATGCAATTAATACATGACACAAGTGGACTCTGAGTTTAGTCATGGTGTGTTCCTACGACGTTTATGTACTATGAATATGCATTATGTTATGTGTTGTTAATTTTAAGTATTTGTATGTACTATGAATATGAAGTATGTGTATAAATTATTAATATGATCGTGATTATGAATGTTTCTTTACTATGTATATGAACTATGTATGAGACTAATGTATGATAGGTATGAGCATGGTAGTCTAAAGATGGTACTTAGCGTGGGTAGGGTTTATGGGACATTATCTACACGTGGCACAAGTGCAATCTACGGTTAAGTATATGGTTATGCTATTATGTCTTATGAGTATGCTATTAAGGATGTTGACTTAATGTCTAATGAATGATGTACTCTTAATTAAGGTAATATAGAATGTTGACTTATATATTTTATGTTAAAGTGTATATCTTTCTTGGGTTGTATTACGAGTTATTTCCTTGTCTTGATATGATGAATATGTATGTGCCTAGTCTAGTGTGGCTTTGAGGAATACTTAGTGAGAGTTGTATTATCAGATGCTACCCATACATTGCATAAGTATGACTTAAAGTTTTCTTAGGGGATGGTGTTATTATGTTTATATGAAGTATGTCATGCTTATGTTCCTTATGAATATGTATTGTCTAAAGCTTGTATGTTTAATATGATCTATTGTGAAGATATGATTTGTATGTTGATTAGTTTTGGGGATTATGCCTAATATGTTATTATTCATGAAGTTTTCCATAATGTCATATGCATGACTTTCAAACGAAATGTCTGTTTCTAAACATGTTTTTGCATGCTCATCATACTTAGTACTTAGTTGTGAATGTTATGAATGATATGAGGCTTGTATAAGACCTCTTCGTGGTCGAGTACGCCATGTTACAACTAGGGGGTGCTCTCGGGTCATGACAGTTCCCTTGACCTTGGCTCCAATTATCCGTGTTGGAGCCTTGCACGTTTGGTTGGAAACCCCCCGTTTGATCATATAACTCATACGCATCCTCGTTATAGTAATACTCTTCTTCCGGTGGTGGAATTCTAGTCATGTAACTCACCATGTTCACCTTATTTTCACTCCCTCTCACATGCCTTAATAACAACCCTTGTTCATTTCTCTTCTGCGCCATCTCCTCGCAAAGCTCATCTACAAATTGGTTATGTGTAGTTTGAACAGTGAATGTATTCCTCACAGTGTCTGACTTTAGTGTCTTCCAAACTTTGTTCTTGCGAGAAATCTTCTCTATTTTCTCAACGATCTATGACCACAAGCATTCGCCATACGACCCTCCTGCAATAGTATTAAGCATTGCCTTACCATTGCCGTCATCTCCCCGATAGAAGTACTCTTTAAACGACTCATCATCAATCCGGTGATTTTTGACACCTCGCATGAAGGAAGTTAATCTATCCCAAGATCTACACACAGACTCTCCAGGTTGAGCAACAAAGTTGTTGAGCTTATCATTTTTATTCAACTTCTTAGAAACTAGAAAAACTGTTTCCAAGAATGCATCTTTCAACTGGTCCTGTGTATAAATAAAGTTGTAAGGGAGCTCATTGAACCATATAGAGGAATCTCTAATCAACGATAGGGGGAACAACCTCAGCCAGATCACATTTATATCCCAATCCGGTCGACCTATGCAACTTTTGCAGATGAAGTTAAGTTTAGCTATGTTAGCATATGGATCATATACTCGCAAACCCGCAAATAAACCTCTTGCTCTGTGAATTTGCATCAATA
This sequence comes from Solanum sitiens, assembly GCA_016801875.1. NCBI lineage: Eukaryota > Viridiplantae > Streptophyta > Magnoliopsida > Solanales > Solanaceae > Solanum > Solanum sitiens. The sequence goes on along the minus strand of JABWTJ010000196.1, from coordinate 747,467 downwards.
TATTGGTCACCACAAAAGTATGCCCCGGAGGGAGCGGTGGTACGACCAGAGGTTCGTCAGACTCGGCGATATTCAAGGTGACCCTTCAATTAGCATTCAAACGTTCTCCTTGAGGATCTTGGGGCCATAGTGCATGTCCCAATCTATTATCAGGTGGAACCATGATGTTCCCTTCCACAACTTGTGGGGGTTGCAGCCCTACACCATCATGTCCTTAAATAGGATTAACAGAGGGTCCTTGACTATTCATTCTACGCAAAGTTCTGTCCAGATCTGGATCGTGAGGAATGAGTAGTTTGCCTCATTTCAGTGAACTTGGCATACACTAAAGTATGACCTTGAGGGAGACAAAAACAATAGAAAAAAAAGTAAAATTAAGAAACATTTTACTAAAGTTCAATAATGTAGTTAAACTTAATCTAAAAGTCAAATTTCCTGGAAGCGATGGCAAAAATTGATATGCTAAAATTACACCTCCCTAAAGAAGTATAAGCAATCGTTATCAAGTAAAGAACCCAACTAGTAGGTTGGGGTTGATCCCACAAGGAATATGGTTTAGACTTAAATTTAACCCACAATTATATCTTTTTAGTGAAGATATTTACGAAACAATTAAGTAGGGCTGGTGTTTGTGAACAAATTCCTAAAATTATAAGAGTATTAAGTAAGCAACGTTATACTTCAGTTGTTATCAAGGTGAGAAAGTAACTAGGGTGTAACTGCTCCCCACAAGCTTATAATGCGGTAATTCTAGTAATAGCAATCCCTTCCTACTATATTAGATGCAGAGTGTTAAGTTATGTTTCTCTTAATTCTTGGTCCGCCATTAAGAGAATTTCACCCAACACCTTGGTACGCCAACGTGTGTATAATTTTCTAACTTGTACCTTTACGTCAAATTAAGTATCGCATCTATGTATGACTTATTTTTTACCCTCGCACCAATAAACACTAGACTATTAGATAGTATCACACTAAATCTATGTTGATAATTATTTTCTTATTAACTTCCTCCTTGGTCTAGCAAGTAGCAACAAGAGAGTTCTAACACGTGCACTCGTTAAAAACACTTCTAAACAAAAGAATTATCAATGCATGCAAAAACATTACTCAAGAATTGCTTAATTACAATTCACACTTTGTTAATCGCTCATGCTTCCCACAACCCTAGTTGTGGATTTATTTACCCATATTGGAATGAACAAAATTTATGTTTATATGTTTTAACCCCAAAAATGTAATAAGAATGATAAACCTAGTAATCCAATTTTAATTGCAAACCAAAATCTTCAAATAAAATCCGGAAATTAATAATTTTCTCACTTTGCAAAGAATTAATTCCAAAAGCCAAAAGCTAGAATAATAGTAATAGGTTTTAACCCCAAAAAGGAAGTATAATACCCTATTTATAGAAAACAAACTCCTAATTAAAAAGGAAGCAAAACAAGGATTATTTGTTCAGGCACGTGTGTTTTCTACGAGACTGATTGATTGACCGTCAATGGATTGACAATCCCTAAGTCTCTTTGTCAGGCAGGACATACAAAAAATTTTAGCCTCCGAAACGCACCTTCCCTAAATCAAATGACGGGCCATCAATACGCTCCGTCAATGAGTTGTCGTTTCATCAATGGTCCTGTGTAACTCCATACATAGCATCTTCAAATATCAGGTAGTGGATGTGACGGCACGAGCTACCCCCGAGAAGCGGACACGGAACCTAGGACCATAAGTGATCCCAAGCTAACTCTGCTGGCATGATCATGAGCATACTAAAGAAAATAATCTGATGCGAAAGCTAAATAGTAATAAAAATGAAAACATGGGGAATACCCATATGCTAAAACTGAGATATATGAAGACTGATGAGTATAATACAAAGAGGTTATTAACTCAATACTATGCTGAAACTAACTATGTCTGAAAATAAGCCTCTAACTGACTAGAAATACTGTGACATACCCCAACTAAGTCTAGCAAAAGCAGAAACTAAAGGGCTAAATACAGAAAAGGAACTCATGATTGTTGTCCTCAAAGAATGAGGACTCACCGAGAATCGATCTAAGTGTGATCTGGATGCTGAACACCTGAACCTACATTACAAGAAGATGTAGCGCATGTATGCGTCAATACTTGAAAGGTCCTGAGCATGTTGGATAGAGTAAAGTTGAAATAATATATAAGTGAATAAGAAATAAAGCATTGAGTTAATCTGAATATGATATACTGAATGTTGAGCTAACGGGATGCAATGACCAAATTTATAACATGCTGAGACTGAATACTAACTGAACTATAAATATGGTAAGTCAATTAGAGTCTGACTGAACTGTGGGACATACTAATAACCAATAATAAAACCATTTGAGTTAAATGTGGAGTCCTACGTATATGCCCCATCGAAGAGACCCAATATACCCTTCTAGAGGTGTAAAGGCATGTTGGTGTGATCACTAAACTGATGCACACAGAGGGGACTTACAACCTACTTGGCTAGTAGTTCTTGGACTATTCGGGTGCGTTGAACCCTATACCAACTAGGTATTATGATACTCCCAATGAATTATGTTATTAACATAATATGACTGAATTTCTGTAAATACTGGATAGTTCAAAACTCAACATGGAAACTCTGAATGCAATAATTAATTTTATAGTGAAGCATTAATAATTCAGTCCTGTATAACTGAATAGCTGGAATATATGACCTAGCATGTGTAATTCAAAAACTAAAGAAATACATAGCTAGGATTCAAAAATTCATGTGATAATCTGCGTAATAACATGCTTATCTGATTTGTAACATATAACTAACTAATTCATGATTTTATGTTGAGGTTCTAGAAACCCTAGGTCTAATCATGATAAGGGAATCAAAAATCTAATTGAAAACTAAGGATCTAATGGATGAAAGAAACCCACTAGTGAGATCCCACAAACCTGGTGATGAAATCCACATAGATCTCCTTAGATTTCGGGGTTGGAACTGATGGAACCTTGTTACCATCTTGAACTAGGGTTCTTGACCTTTCTCTTCTCTCTTGCTTCTATGTTTTGATTTATGATTTTTACTTATGTATATTCTTGTTATGTTTCTAGGCTTAAAGTGACTAAAATCTCATGATTTAGGGCTTAAACAACGTAAATTAGGAGTTAAACAAACTAGGAAATGACCAAAAGACCCTTGATTTAAAAGTTCGGAGTCACTGATGGACCATAAGTTGAATGAGAGTCTGTACTAGTCGATCATCATTCGTGATTGACAACTGGAAGTTTGATGTTCAATCGACAGAGTCGACTGATGGACCATAAGTCGATAGACGGTCCGTACTGGTCGATCGTCATTTGTGACTTAGAAGTGAGAGTCAGCTGGCCCATCAGTGGAGTCGAGTGACAGACTGTACGGTCCGTAATTGGCTCCGTCACTGGTACCTGCAACTTCTAAAAATCTACATTTTTGTGTATTTTGGATACGATGTGTTACATTATCTCCCCCTTGGGACCATTCTTCCTCGAATGATGACTAAACTAGCAGAAATAGAGGGAAAGAGCAGCAATCCCTACCACTAAACACCGATAATTGAGTTTCTGACTGAACTAAGTCCCAAGAACATGGAATTACAAACTGAGGGAACATGATATCTAAGGCTTAATTCAAGCATGAATGACTGAATAACTGAAGAGGAACTTTAACCTCAAGCTAGAGTGATATTGGAAGGAAAGAGGTGAGGATACTTGGCTTTCATTGCTGCTTCTGCTTCGCAAGTAGCTCCCTCTATGGACTGACTCCTCCACAAAACCTTGACTGCATGGACTTCTTTGTTTCTCAACTTTGTAACCCGACGGTCAAGAATATTAACTAGTACATCCTCATAATAAAGACTATCTTTCACCGCCACACTGTCTAATGGCACTACAGAGGCTGGATCACCCACACACTTCTTCAAGAGCGAGATGTGGAAGACTGGATGCATTGTTGCTAGTTCTGCTGCCAACTCTAACTCATATTCCTCCTTGCCAAACCTTTTGAATATCTTATAAGTGCCTACATATCTAGCACTGAGCTTTACTTTTTTGCCAAATCTCATCACCTCTTTCATAGGTGAAACTTTCAAGAAAACCAAATCATCAACTTTGAACTCTAGCTCCCTTCTCCTAACATCTACATAAGATTTTTGCCAACTCTAGGATGTTTTAAGACTATATCTAATGAGTTGACCATTCTCCAAAGAATAAAGGACTAAATCAGGCCCAATCAAAGCTCCTTCACTTACATCAAACCAACCAACATGAGATCTACATCTATGCCTATACAGTGCCTCATAAAGGGCCATCCGAATGCTGGAATTGTAGCTATTGTTGTAGGCGAACTCAATTAGAAGAAGGTGATCATCCCAACTACCCTTGAAATCGATCTCACAAGCTCTCAACATATCCTCTAGGGTCTGAATGGTACGCTCTACCTGTCTATCCGTCAGCGGATGAAATGTTGTGCTAAGGTTAACCTGAGTACCAAGACCCTTCTTAAATGACATCCAGAAATGAGAGGTAAAGTGAGGACCTCTATGTGAGATGATAGACAAAGGAACCCCATGCAACCTCACAACTTCATTAATGTAAAGCTTCGCATAGTCCTCCGCCAAATCTGTAGTCTTGACTGCCAAAAAGCTAGGACTTAGTCATCCTGTCAACTATAACCCAAATGGAGTCATGATGTTTGCGAGTACGAGGTAACCCAATGATAAAATATATATTGATCATTTCCCACTTCCAAGTAGTAATGTAAATATCTTGAGTCATACCCCCTGGTTTCTTATGTTCTACCTTGACTTGCTGGCAATTGGGCCACTTACTCACAAAATCTGTTATATCCCTCTTAATGCCATTCAACAAATAGACTTCCCGAAGATCGCGGTACATCTTAATGGCACCTGGATTAATAGAATATCTAGAGTTATGGGCTTCTTCAAGAATATGTTGTCTCAAGTACTCACCCACATCAGGAACACACAATCTACCATGGTAGCAAAGTACACCATATCCCCCTTTGGAGAAAACCTCCACTCTCTGATTATGGACTGCACCCTTAAGTTCAAGCAAAATTGGATCATTGGCTTTCTTTTCCAAAACCTCCACTACCAAAGAAGATTCTGCCCCATTTTGAACTGTTACACCACTGTCTGATATGCTCATAATTTGAAATCCCAAGCGAGCTAACCTGTGAACATCCTTCACTAGCTCTTTCCTTTCTTCCTCAACATGGGAGACACTCCTCATAGATAATCTGCTAAGAGCATCTGCTACTACATTTGCCTTACCAGGATGGTAATGAACACTTATATCATAATCCTTAAGGAACTCAAGCAATCTCCTTTGGAGAAGATTCAACTCTTTCTGGGTGAACATATACTGAAGGCTCTTATGGTAACTTAACACATATAGATGAACACCATCCAAGTAGTGTCTCCAGATCTTTAGTACAAACATCATTGCTGCAAGCTCGAGGTCATGAGTTTGATAGTTCTTCTCATGCACCTTAAGTTGTCTAGAAGCATAAGATATAACGTTATCTCGCTGCATCAACATGCAACCTAGGCCAATTTTGGATGCATCACAACAGATTACATAACCATCTGAACCCTCTGGTAGAGTCAATATAGGATTTGTAGTCAATCTAATTTTCAATTCGGCAAAGCTTTTATCATAATCATCTAACCATTGAAACTTGACCATCTTATGAGTCAACCTAGTCAATAGTGAGACTTTGGATGAAAATCCTTCCACGAACCTTCTATAATAACCAGCTAGACCTATGAAACTTCTGATATTTGTAGTAGGGGTAGGTCTGGACCATTGTTTCACTGCTTCTATCTTCTGCGAATCCACTCAGATCCCCTTGCAAGATACAATATGACCAAGGAAAGCAACAAATTGCAACTAAAACTCACATTTGCTAAACTTAGCGAATAACTAACGATCTTTGAGAGTCTGCAGAACAACTCTCAAATGACTCGCATGTTCTTCCTCATTCCTAGAGTAAATTAGGATATCATCAATAAAGACAATAACGAACAAGTCCAAGTACTGTTTGAACACTCTGTTCATCAAGTCCATGAATGTGCAGGATAATGTGTTAGACCAAATGACATAACTTAAAATTCATAATGACCATACCTAGTCCTAAAGGTTGTTTTTGGAATGTCACTATCTCTGACTCTGAGATGATTATAACCCGATTGGTCAAAAAAGTCATCAATCCTACGAATGCGATACTTATTCTTGATTTTGACCTTGTTCAACTGTCTATAATCAATGCACATCCTAAGAGAACCATCTTTCTTCTTTACGAACAACACTAGTGCACCTATGGAGAAATACTAGGTCTGATGAAGACCTTGTCTAAAAGGTCTTTCTACTGATCTTTCAATTCCTTAAGCTCTTCTAGAGCCATTCTACAAGGAGGAATAGAAATCGGCTGGGTATGTGTACGAAGATCAATTCCAAAGTTGATTTCCCTTACGGGGGGAACTCTGGGAAGATTTTCTTGGAAACACTTATGGAAACTCACTGACTACTGGAACTGATTCAAGAGTTTGAGATTTTGAGCTAGAATCCTTAACCCAAACTAGATGATAGAGATAACCCTTAGAGATTATCTTTCTAGCTATAAGGTTTGAAATGAATCGTCCCATAGGCGCTAAGCTACTACCCTTCCATTCTAAGATTGGTTTATTTGGAAAATGAAAACGAACAATCCTAGTTCTACAATCGACTGAGGCATAACAAGAATGTAAAAGATCTATGCCTATAATGACATAGAAGTCTACCATTTATAACTCTACAATATCTGCTGAGGTGACTTTCTAAGAGACTATGATAGGGCAATTTCTGTATACCTTTCTAGCTATAACTGGGTGATGTACCATGGTTTCATGGTGCTTTCAATGTATTTATCATAAGAGTTGTGTGTGTCTAGAGCCTTTTTGTAGTAGTTTCAACATGTTTTATGTTTGTTTTGTAGGAAAGTTGTCTAGAGTAAAAATGCAGAAGGTAGCTGGAAAAGAGTGCAAAAAGATGACCTACGAAGGCCATCGATGACCCTTCATTCAATCGACGGTCCATAGGTGGTGACCACGTGTGCAGTTCAGGCTGGGGGAGAAGATCAGGGAATTATGACTAAGTGTGGAAACACGAGCTAAAACGACACTCCATTGATCAATCGACTGACCGTACTGGTGAACGTTAATCAGTTTAGAGAATGCTCCACTACCTGATTTCTCAAGATTCGAAGTATGGAACGAAGGAGGAGCACCGACGGACCGTAGATGAGTCGACGGACCGTACTATAGCTCTGTCGTTTGATCAAAAAATATGTTGAGCTGATGAAGAAAAATATTCTAAGTCTGGACTGACGGAGGCAGTCGACAGACCGTCGTTCCATCGCCGGTTTGTCAGTAGGGGTCGTCGATCAATACTGCATTTTTGGACAAACTTTCCTTATTTCATTTCCTTTTAATTTAGGACAATATTTTCTACTAATAGGGGATTAAAACATTGGTTTTGGGGTTAGACATTGTGAGTATTGTTCTTGGTTAGATTGGAGATTGATTTTGGAAAACTTTGGCAATAATTCAATTTCCGAATTTGGTTTGAAGTTTTATCTTGCAATTTCTAGTTGATTTTCTGGGTTTATTCTTATTGTTGAAGTATGATCATGATTTCCTCTTTAAAATTACGAATTGTGATCTTTATTGCATGTAACTAAATCCACAACTAGGGTTGTTGGAACCATGGGCAATTAACAAAGTAGACCTAGCAAATAAGCAATTCTCAAATAGGTTTTTGCATGTATTGATAATTCTTTCATTTATAAGTCTCTTTAATGAGCGCACGCATTAGAACTAACCTTGTTGCTACTTGACGTACCAATGAGGTAGTAATAGGAAAAGAATTATCAACATAGATTTAGTGGGATACTATCTAATAGGATAGTGTCGATTTGTGCGAAAAAATAACTAAGCCATACATCGATTATGATGTCTAATATAAAGGATAGGTAAGGGTTAGTAGCTTATACACACGTAGACAGACCTAGGTACGCGGTGAAATTCTCTAGATGTCGGACCAAGGATTTAGAGATACATAATTTATCACTTTACATGCAAAATACTAGGGAATAATTGTTATTTTTAGGGGCACGACGTTATGAACCTATAGGGAACACATATACCCTAGTTAGTCTCATAACTTGATAAAAATTCAATTTTTACTTTTGCATACTTGTTACTTTGAAGTGTTTAAGAAACTTGTTTCACAAAACCCCCCCTTTTAATTACTTGTTTCCGTAAAACCTTGGCTAAATAGACATACTTGTACATTAAAGTTATATCTAATCCATTTTACTCGTGGAATCGACCCCAACATACTAGTTGGGTTCTCTACTTTATTATGACTGCTTATACTTCTTTACAGAGGTGTAATTTAAGCGTATCAAATTTTGGCTTCGCTGCCGAGGAGTCTGACTTTTAGATTAACTTTAGTTACACTATTGAAAGATAGTCAAGGATTTTCTGATTTTACATTTTCTTATTGTTTTTGTTTCTTTTAGGTCTAGCGCTAGTGTATGCCAAGTACATGGATCCGAGGAGAACCACTCATTCCATTCGATCCAGAACTTAACCGTACTTTGAGAAGGATTGAAAATCAACAGAACTCGGCCAATTTAGGTGATAGGGAAATCCGTCAACCTCTATTACAGGTTGAGGCACACAATTAAGTTCAGGTTGAAAATCAATTCGAGAATGCTTAGAGTATGCAGACCCCAGCAACACACCTCAGGATTACTATAGGGGAAACATGAACATCACAAACTCTGATGGACCTCTTGTGCTACTTCTTCTACCTCAAGGGCACACATTCGTATTGATGAGCAGCTTGATGCAGATGCTCACTTCGAGAGATTTGTTTCCAGGACTACCATCGGAGGATCCATATGCTCACATATCCAAACTAAGGTCTGTGTTCAAGAGTTGTGTGGGTAGGCCAGACTTGGATATGAACGTCATTGGGTTGCGAGTGTTTCCTTTATCAAAGACATGAGACTCCGCGATATGGTTTACTGAGCTACCATAAAACTCCATTTATACTTGGGATCAGTTGAGAGATGTGTTCTTATCAAGGTAGTACTGTGTTTCCAAGAAACTCAACCACAACGATAAAGTGAACAACTTTGTGGCACTACCTGCAGAGTCGCTGAGTAGCTCTTGAGACAAATTTACTGCATTCATGAGAGGCGTCCCAAACCACCGCATTAATGTTGAGTCATTGAAAGAGTACTTCTACAGAGGTCAATACTATAATAATAAAGCAGTGCTCGATACTATTGCTAGGGGTTCCTATGGAGAGTGAACATATGTAGAGATCGTAGAAAACTTGGAGAAGATATCACGCAACAACAAGGCTTAGAGCACAAGGAAGTCGGACACTGGAGAAACACCTTTGCAATGCAAGCTACAAATAACCCAGCGGCAGATGAGATTCATGAGGAAATGGCGCAAATGAGAACTGAGTTAGGGTTAGTATTGAAACATTTCACTGGAGGGACAGAAAAGGTAAATGTGGTGAACTACTTGACTAAACCACCACCGCCAGTAGATGAGTATTATTATGAAGAAGATGCTTGTGCAGTGAATGATCAGATGGGGGGTTTCCGACCAAACACCCAAGGCTTCAATCAGGAGAATTTCAGTCAAGGTAAAGGAAATCAAGGTCAGAACTATGGTAACTACAATCTAAAAGGTCAATATATTCGAGATGGAAACTACAACCGCGACAATAACTTCAACCAGGGTAACTATTGTAATAGGAATGATTGGAGTTGACCCTATGTTCCACCTCAGAATTGGGAAGTTGCTCCAAGGGATGGTGCAGGTAGTATGGCGCAAGTTGAGGATATGTTACATAATATTATGAGGAGATTTGATACTAGTGATGACCATGCCAAGGAGATGAGAGGTGACTTAAATACCATTTCACAAAAGGTGGATGGACATATAGTCTTGAGTAAGCATCTTGAGTTACGGATGACTCAATTGTCTACTACTGTGAATCCACGCCATCCTGGCACTCTTTCTATCAACACCATCAAGAATCCTAATAATGATGGGCATTGCATGGCAGTCACAAATCGATGAGATAAGCAGACCATTGATCCACCTATGCCGTGTGTGGAAGTAGATGATTTGAGAAAAGACAAAAATGTTGTAAAAAAAAGTGGAGAATTGGTGGACAATACGGTAAAAGTAGTAGAGGTGTCTCAAAAAGTGGTCCCCATTCTTAGACCTCCACCACCATTCCGTGAGAGATCAGTGAAGAAGACTGAGGATGGTAAATACCGGCGATTTATCACTATGTTGAAACAACTTTCCATCAATGTCCCTTTGATAGATGCTTTGGAACTAATGCTCAGTTATGCTATGTTTCTGAAGGATATGGTGACAAATGTAACAACCCTAAAAATGGATATGCTAAGTAATGCTTAATGTGTCTAGAATGCCTACGATTAGACCGGGTTCACATGGATTGATGCGCATAGAACCAGACCTCTGAACTCTTGCTACAGCCAAGCCAACTAACTTGGGGAGTTAGTTGAGCTAGAAAAGGTTGGGTCCAACCATGTAGGGCTCTCGAATACGAAGATTTACTCGTAGAAGTCTTTAGCGGACTTTATAAGGAGAAATCTTAGGTTTGGAGGGTCTACGGGTGAAATGGTCTTTTCCTAGGCTAAGGGTAGTATTGTAATTACCCTAAATATATAATTAATTATTTAATTAATAAGGTGGAGGGGCATTTTGGGAAGAGAGGGCCGAAAATTGGCTCTTGAAGTGAAGTCTTGCTCCACCCGGGTTCGAACCTAGGTGGAAGCAATGAATTAAAATTGTTTTTAATTTAAGTTGGTAAATTAATATAATTAATTTATATTTATTATTTATTAGCTGATTTAAAATAAAATAAAATCAGATTTTTAATAATTAACTAAACCTTTATTTGACTAAGTCCTAAACTAGACTCCTAAACCTAATCTAACTCTTCTCTCCCACGCTCATCTCTCTCTCTCACGTCTCTATCACTATCACTCACGATTCTCTCTGCCAAATAACTTCAAAAACAGTAGGTAAACCAAAGTTCTTCACACTTGAAGAACTCACAACAAAAATATAAGAAAACAAACAAAATCAATCACGTAGGCAGAGAGAAGTTTGTCCGTCAAGTTGGTGTTGACTTTGAGGGGATTTAGACGTGATCTTTGGAGAAGATTTTGCGCATCAAGTCGAAGTTTGAACGTCATAAAAGGTATGGGTTCTCTTCTCTCTTGGTCCCTTTCCCAAGAGACCCCTTAAGGTTCAGATTATTCAGTCCGAAAACTAGGGTTGTTCCCCGTTGCATGTCCCTGTCACTAGGTCCCAATGATTCATAGGTTGGGTATGAATGCTGGTTGATTTAGGTGTATGTTGTGTTTTCGTGATGAATATGTGTATGTTTGTGTATTTGAAATCGTATGAATGACAACTTATGTGTTTTCGAAATTATGTGCATGTGTGTGCAAGAATGTGACTATGACTGAGGTCTCGGCTTGATGCCCCAAAATGTGTAACGTTATGGTTGTTATTTTACGTGCATAAGCCTATGTAAATCGTGATGTTCATATAAGATGAAATGTGTCTGATTTAATTAACAATCTTTTTGCTAAACGAATCTATAAAAATGCACCCCAAAACGTGTTAAACGGTCTATGAATTTCTCTATGAGTTCAAGTGAATAATATTGATGAAAGTGAGCTGAAATGTGACCAAATTTCCAGCAACTTACAAGTTTAGTTTAGGCTAAATGTAGATGAACAAATCTGGAATATTAATTGAGTGTAAATTAGATGAGGTCACTAGGATTTGAACCCGCGACCTCACCCGTGAGATGCACAAAAAAAACGTGAAAGAAATGGGGGTCAAGGGGATTCGTTCTCGGCTGCCTTTGGCTGAAAAATAAAATACAAAATTAAGAATGAGAGGAGTGGGATTCGAACCCACAACCTCTTGGTAAAAACTTAAAGGAAAAAAGAATGAAGAGAAAATAAATGTGAGGCGTGGGAATCGAACCCACGACCTCAAGGCAGTAGAGGAGAGTAAGAGAAAAATGAAAGGAAAAGAAATGTGAGGCGTGGGAATCGAACCCACGACCTCAAGGCAGTGAAGGAGAGTTAAGAGAAAATGAAGATAAAAGAAATGTGAGGCGTGGGAATTGAAACCACGACCTCTAGGCAGTAGGGGAGAAATAAAAGAAAAATAAAGAGAGGCTGTGGTGGTTTGATCCCAACCTCATGGTCAACTCGAAATAGACAAGGAGAATAGATAAAAAAATTAAAAAGGGGATGTGGGGGTTCGATCCCACAACCCCTCGGCCAAGTAAGAGGAAATTCAAAGAAGAAAAATAAAGAGGAAACGTTGATGTTGGGGCTCGATCTAGGGTCCCAATGTCGTGTGGACCAAAATAAAATAAATAAAAAATGTAAGTGTTGTCCAAGAGATTCAAAACCGGGTTCCCTTGCCCAAATTCCGTATTGATACATAAGTCATATGTGAATTAAATATTCAAGAATAATGCTACCTACTTAGATCGAAATCAAGATCTTGGCATACATACAAGATGCATAAATCTTGTACCACATAATCTTAGGAAGATATGCATCACTTAAACGAACTATGAACGATGCCTCATGGCTTGTATGTATAGACCCATAAGTCTACCATACGTTTAAAAATAAGTGAACCTAAGATGTATGTAATGAAATGATGTAACCCTAGAATGGTTAAGTACGAGTGTAAAACACACTAAATGGCCAAGTGCATAGGCATACGATGAAATGAATATTATGTAATGAAATGATGAAACCCTAGAAGGGTTAAGTAAGAGTGTGAATCACACAAATGGCCAAGTGCATTGGCATATGATGAAATGAACATTCATGTAAAAAGGGGTGAGTAATTATGAAGAGCAAATGTGCTAATGTTAATGAATGTGGTGACAACATGATATGAGGCTAATGTAAAAGATGAGAACAATCTCAAATGAGCCTAAGTAAATGTTACCAAAACGTACTCACCTATGAGAGTGTAAAGTTAATGAAGAGACCAGTCTCTATGAATACTCTAATGAAAGTATTGAGATTAACACACTTAATACTAATGATGAGATGAGAATTCATCTATTGAGCTATGATATCCTGATACTAGAAGCCAGCTTTCATGACATATGAGCTGAATGAAATGGAACTTTATACTGAGCACCGATAGACTAGCTATGAGCGGTGGTGCCTTCTTTCGGGAAGGGCGGACGTTCACGTAACTCTCATGAGATGAGACTGTCCGGCATGCCGGGTATGGGTCTCCTTATATCTCCTAGTCTTCAAACCTATACTGCCAATATAAGGATCTGGCGGGGTTAAATTCCCATGTACGCTAGCATATTTTGGGTCACTTTGGCCGGTGATTCCACCTCTTTCGGTGTGGGGGAGACACTGGATTTCATGATGCTCACATGATCTATGTCGGTTAAAGTTAAAGTTCCCAATGAATGAATGAGGCCAGCCTCAAATGATGCACATAATCAAATGAACGATACCAAAGGTGTTAGGATAGGATAATCAAGAGGTGAGCTAGACTCAAGTAATGACACTAGGTTATTCTTGAACATTGCACAGCAAACCCAATGAGAGTCTTAACTACATCCTAGGTATAGCTGGTGTTTACACTAGTTTATGAATGAATGAAATGAAGTACGTACGAATGAATGAAGCAGACTCTGTCTTTGCTAAGGAAGACTCCCTAGTTGAGGTCCCATATGTTGAGCCCTCATTTTGGGAAGTCTTAATGTCAAGTCCATGATTCCAAGGTCTCATGTCATATGAATGAATGATATGAAAGATGTTATGTGCTATATGCAATATGCTATGTGCTATGTGTAAGATGTTATGTGTTGTGTGCAATATGAAAGTATGATGATGCATGTTACTCTCATGGCTTGACTTGCCTAACCCAAATTTGGAAAGCTCACTGACTTTCCTAATCCAAATTTGGAAAGTTCACTAACTTTCCTAATCAAAATTTGGAAAGTTCACTAACTTTCCTAATCCCAATTTGGCAAGTCCACTGACATGACTTTCCATAATCATGTTGTTAGGAAAGAGCTATTCTTACTCATGGATGTCCTTGGTGTGTTCTTGCATATACCCATACTTAGTACAAGTGTGTACTAATCCCATACAACTCTATATTTTTTAGGTGCAGGCACAGGTGGACGCTAGAGCTTATAGGTTGACGTTGCAGCTATCCGGACGTGGAGCTTTCATCCGGCCTTGGTAGGCCCTCATGCTTTCGATGATATCTACCATTACTATCTAGCTTAGATTTAGGTTTTAGCTAGTGGAGTATGTTCCACTATTGTTTCTTTCCGTTTTTATTTCAGACATTGTATTGGTGCCATTTTGGAAATTATACATTTAATGCAGTATTGAACTATTTCTTTCAGTTGATAATCTTAATGTTAGATGGTTGATTGTGAACGTTATGAATGTAAGTATAATGATATTTAGGCATGTTAAGAAATAAAAAGTTTCAAATTTTCCGCTAAAATTTACCTAGATGAAGTAAGAATGACGTAAGTAGGCTTGTCTGCGACCTCTGAGAGGTCAACAACGCCGGTATCCTCTTGGTCTAGATTCCGGTCGTGACAACAAATAAGATATAGGTGAGTTTTGAGGATAACGACAGAATGCATCATTGTAGTGCCATAGCTACACGGTCTCTTGTACAAAAAGAGAAAGATCCTGGTGATTTCACCATTACATGTACAATCGGGTTGCTATACTTTGCTAAAGCACTATGTGATCTTAATGCAAGAATAAGCCTTATGCCTCTTTCCAGTTATAAGAAGTTAGACTTGGGTGACCCAAAGCCTACTACGATATGACTACGAACACTAAAGAGGCCCATTGGTATACTCCCTAATGTACTTATAAAGGTGCAGTCATTTATATTTTTGGCCAATTTTGTGATTCTTTACTATGCGGTTGATTTTGAGGTTGCCATTATTCTAGGGAGACCACTCCTTGCCACAGGGCGTGCATTGGTTGATATGAAAAAGGGGCAGATGAAGTTTAGGTTAAAAAATGAAGAAGCAACTTTCAACATATGTTGATCCATCAAGCAGAGTGGTGAGATCCAAACCGTATCAGCTATATCCTAGAGGTTTGAGTATATCTAAGGTACGACCTGAAGAGCGACTAGTCTTTGAGTCACTAGAGGCAATGATCATGAATTTTTGAGAGTTATGGTATTGAAGATTATGGGTTTTTAGTTGCTGCAGTTGAACGAAATGAATATCGATCAAAACCAAAGAAATTGGAGTTAGATATGAAGCATCACGAGTCTCCACCCGTGAAATCATCTATTGAGGAGGCTCCAAAATTAGAGCTTAAGGCTCTACCACCTCATTTGAGGTATGTGTTCTTGGGTAGAGATGAAACTTTGCCTGTGATAATTTTAGCGGATTTGAATGGGCAACAATTAGAGTGTTTAGTTGAGGTTTTGAAGAGATTCAAACGAGCCATTGGTTGTAATATTGTAGACATTATTGGGATACTTCCCTGTATTAATTCACACAAATTCAAACACATGCCCAATCAGAAACCAATCATTGAGCACAAAAGAAGGTTGAATCCACCTATGCAAGAGGTAGTTAAAAAGGAGAACATCAAGTGGTTGGATGTCGGAGTCATTTATCATATTGCAGACAGTAGTTGGGTGTGCCTTGTTCAGGGTTTACCTAAAAAGGGTGAGATGATAGTGGTGCCTAATGAGAGGAACGAGCTTATTCTAATGCGGTTACTGACCGGATGGAGAGTTTATATGGATTACCGTAAGTTGAATGTGTGGACTGAGAAGGACCATTTCCCCATGCCCTTTATGGATCAGATGTTAGATAAACTCACAAGAAAAGGGCGGTATTGTATTCTTAATGGCTATTCGGGTTACAATCAGATCTCTATTTCCCCTGAGGATCAAGATAAGACCACTTTTACTTTCCCTTATGGGACATTCACATTCAAAAGGATGTCGTTTGGGTTATGTAATGCACCGGCCACATTCTAGCGATGTATGATGTAACATCCAAGGAGAACCCCCTAGACGTAACTGCTGTCGTCGTCCTCTTTGAGGACTAAGACTATCCTCTTATATTACATTATTACATTCATAGGTCAAAATGCAGAAAAATTTAAAACATTTCATTATTTCTACATTGAGGTTTACATAGAGTCTTAAAACTAAACAACTTCATAATCTTGATATTGGCATTGACCTCGGAAAGTGAAGACCTACCCAACTTGGATGATTGAGAATTTCCAAGTCTTCTTCAAATTCATGTCAAATCCCTTCGACGACCGAAACCTAAAATATTGGTGAAAAGGGAGAAAATGGGGTTAGTACACCACTTGTACTAAGTATGAGACCATATGCACATATAATATCAAATCATGCTAAAAAAGGACATTTCATTTAAGCATTCTATTTTACATTTACAAAGTCTTATGCATATTCAAGAAGACCATACCAATCAATAAGACATATTAATTAAGTCAAAAGAATGTACATCACAAGACCAACAATCCTAAGTCTAGTCATGCCAATATACAAGTCTCATAATTGAAGACTTCGTCAAGACAACCCTATAATCAAGTTATAGTAGCAACAAGCATAGAAAATTGTTCATTACAACATAACCAAAGCAAAACAATTAACCATGAACCTTCATTAAGTCAACAAGTGCAATGAACAAGCAAAGCCCCATAAGCTTACTCAATAAAGTAACCCAAGATGAACCATGACTAATGTCAAACTTCACATAGTATATCATTTAAGAGTACATTTCATCATACTTTAGCAATGTAGATCAACACATGTTCATAAGTGAAACCAATCATCATGTAGTATCATCAATGAATAAGATCATCATACACATAACATATACAATTATAAGCATATTCATATACAAGAACATCCTTCTAAGACTCCTAATTGTTGTTCAAAAGGTGAGTCCTTTCTATTATTTTGATTATAGATATAATGGTTGGGTTTGAACGTATGTTTATGTGTTGATTTGCAGTTGATGTTTGAAACACAATTTAAGGTATAAAAAAATAAAAAATGTTCATGAACGTTAGGCAAAATAGCATGCAAAAGGGGCTTAGTTAAGTGAGACTTGACTACCATTAGGTTGGGTTAACTTCTTGCACGCAATTAAGGTAGAGTGGTATGACCGCCTAATAATTAGTATCAGAGCGTTGCTTAAATTATTTGATGGGTGGGGAAACGCTGAACTACGAGAGAGGGTGACATGATTGGAAGTACTAATTGATGGAACAAACGATGGGGAGGACTTGGTTGATCTGGTCACTCAAATTCAAAGAGTGAAGGAAGAGTTAACCTTGACCAAAGAGTTGCTAAACGAAAAAGTTTTGTTGTTTGAGGCAAAATATGTATCCAAACACGAAGCAACCCAACAAGAGATGGAACTTGTTTGCAGAGAGAAAGAAGATCTCCGTGGTGAAGTTCTTCTTCTACGTCGGGCATTGCAAGGAACAATTGGCCCCATAAAAATGAAGGTTCAAGAAATGACGGCTCACAATGGTGTGAGGAGTGCCAAAGAATTGGAGAACTTTCTTTGGGATATCGAAATCTATTTCAAGGAAGCAAAGGTTCAAGATGCTGAAAATGTGTCATTAACAACAATGTACTTAAGTGATGATGCTATGTTTGGTGGAGAAAAGGGGTTGCTGAAGTAGAAGGTTCGAATCTAACACAGATTGAAATGTGGGAAATTTTAAAGAAAGAATTGAAAACTCAGTTCCTTCCAAGCAATTCATCTTGGTTGGCAGGGGATGGGCTGCGACATTTGAAACAAGGCAGCACAGAGAGGGATTATATCAAGGAATTTTCGTCCTTTGATGTTGAACATAGGCAACATTGTAGAAGAAGACAAGTTACACTATTTCATAAGCGGGTTGAAAAGATTGGCACAAAGAGAGTTATGAAGTCAGAATGTTCAAACTCACAATTCTGCCATAGTGGCAGACGACAAGTTGTTGACTTTGATGAGGGTGACGACGCAAGGTATTATTTGCACTTCGAAAATAAAGACAAGGGAAAGGACTGGAAGAAAAATGGGAAGGGCTAAACTGTTTAAAAGGAAGATGAAGGTGGGAAAAATAGACAAGGGGAGTCTTCTTTTCCAAAACAGAAGGGAAAGTTTAGAGGATGCTTTACTTGTGGTGGTCCACATTTGAAAAGGGACTGTCCAGTGAAAGTGAAAGTAAATGTCATAGTTGCTGCCGAATTGGAAATGGATAAGAACAATGAGGCAGAAACGTCAAAGTGAATTCTTTGGCGTTGGTTGAAGATGAAAATGATGGATAAGATATGATCCTTGTCCAAAATAAAAATAAATTCAGATAAAGTATGTCCTCGATGAGTACGTCGAGTTTCATTAGTTGGGGGAAGTTTGTAAGGGTCCTGACCAAGTGACTCGACCAAGTGGCAAAGGGTTGGCATGAATGAATTTGCCAAAGGCCAAAATGCGGGTGGAATCAATCATGCGTTGTGTGAGTAGAGTGTTGTCATGGTCAAATGGGTTCAAAATATGTTTGAAGGAAAGTTTTAAGACATGACATGGGTGTTTGTAAGGAAACAGCCCATGGCATGACTTAGCCGCTGGCCGACATCGGTTGTGGACAAAGTTGGCATTCAAATATTATATGGTCTGGTCAAATGCGGAAAAATTGAGCTTAGATAAATTGAAGCATTGTCAATTGTGAATGAAATTCAGCAAATAAACAAGAAATGAAACGAGTGGATTAAAAGTTAACAAGGCCAAAGCAAGACAGCGGCAAGCAGCCGCAGGGCGTCGGTGGTGCGCAGGCATGAAATATCTGCGGATGGATTCGGGTGGACTTTGATGAAGCAATGATTATACAATATTTAGAAATTGTGTTAGAGTAAAACATATTAAAGGAAAATTCAACAAATAAACGAAATCCAGTCAGCAAACTCACATGTCAAGCACATGCGGCAGTTAACTTTTTTGTAACCGCTTGTGTCCTGATTCGTTGTATCTCTTGTAAGACTTTTGAATTCAAATTTTGAATGTTTCTTATCAGTTGGGGATGTCAACTGAAATATATTTTAGTGGGCTAAGCATTTGACAAGTGTTAGACATGTGTCACAACACTATACTATGTATACACAAGGTTGCCACATGTTTTATAAATCGACATCCTTGTGTGTTGGATGAATTGGGCTAAGAGAGGAGGATAGATTTTTTTTCCTAAGGTGAAAGATGGAAGATTAAGTCTGAAATTTCACCAATACACTTAGAGTAAAACATGAGTGTTTTAAAAGGTGTCTAAGACAGCAATCGACTTGTGATTGTGCCTTAAGTCGAAGTCAAAGTTGAAGTTGGACACAATTGTTATTCAAAAAGTCAGTCCTTTGTATTATTTTGATTATAAATATAAAGGTTGGGTTTGCCCATATGTTTATGTGTTGATTTCCTCTTGAAGTCTGAAAAATTATTTTAGATTTAAAAAAGAAAAAACTTGCTTGAACATTAGGCAGAATAGGCTGTGAAAGGGGCTGAGTTGAGTGAGACTTGACTGCCATTAGGTTGGGTTAACTTCTCACACACAATTAAGGTGGATTACTCTAACCTCCTAACTAATTAGTGCAATGTTTAGGTAGAGACCCATACCCCTACCTAGACTAAGCTAAATCCCCTAGGTCATCCTAGTTAGAGTTCATTCCTTTAGTTTATTTTACTTTTTGGGAACATCTTGCCTTAACCGACATAGACCACATGAGCTAATGTGGAATCTGGTGTCATGAAACCCTACACCGAAGGAAGGAGGACTATTTTCCAAGGTAGTACCAAAACATGAACATAGCAACTACGTGGATCAACTAGCAAGTATTCCTGTGGGGGCAACATAGTTCAAGAACTAGGAGATATAGTTGGGACCCTCTATATGCTAAATGAATTATAGTATCCAATCTACAGAATACATTAGTGATTCTACCTTCCCTATGTGGGAAGGGACACTCCTCACTCTAGTTAACTCGGTGCTAATCTAGTGTCCTATTTTAAAATGTCTTTACGCCTTTTTTAACAATCATAGATTAGTTTAGGTCATAGGGTATATCCATCATATAATCATCATCATCATAGCTCAATAAGAATTGCATGAGTATAGTCCTTTCATTACAATTCATATAAGTAAGGTTAGCACATTTACATCATCATTCATGATAAGGCACATTGGTAATTATCAGCATCCTTTATAACATTTACATCTTGGTCAACCTCACAACCATAGTCAAGACATTTCAATTCAACATCATACGAACCTTATCAATCCTAATAAAAGATATTCTTCAATGCAACATCATCAATAAATTTTAAGTAACCACAATTGAAGTAAAGAATAGGGATCACAAGACTTACCAAGTCTCCTTCATAATTCATCTTCAAGGTATTACAATCAACCCTTTAATAAACCCAATAAGAGTGTAAAATTATCACACAACAATAACAAACATGATAACAAGGCCAATTAAATCACTACATCATAATTCACCACTAGTTCATAGCTTAAGATAAGAGACTTAGGTTAACTTCATAACATATTTCATAACCTAGATCAATTACTCAAAACTAGCACGATAGGACTATAATTCATCTTAATATATTCATAATTGATACAACAACATCATTTAGTAGTAATTCAACCAATAACCAAGTCAATTGAACCAACATTACACAATTTATATCAAGATCACAACCTAGGGTTAAGGGGAATAGGTCATCTTCTACAAACTAGACCAATCCATCAATAAATAACATAATTGAGTTATAATACATGATAATCTATCCATAATATCCAAAAGAAATCATAAACAAAGTAATTCACAAGATCAATTTCGAGACTGGAAAAGACCCACTTGAATTATATACTTTTGAAACCAATTTGATGGAACCCTTTGGGGAAAGAAGTTCCAAAACTGAAAGGAATCCCATACCTTAACTGTTTGATGAATATTGATGGAGAAATATTGTGATTACAGCCCTAAAACCCACCTTGACCTTGTATTCTATGGAGTTTTTTAACTTTAAAGAGAAAGAAGAGAGTTTGGGGTCGGGAAATTATGAGAGCTTAGGTTAGTCTAATTAGCTTAGGGGATTTATATAGGTTGTTAATTAACTTAATTAGACCTCCCCTACAAATAATTAACCTCCTAAATAAGCCAACTAATTAAAGTAATTAATTAGAAACGTGCAGCAAAATCACACCCTCACAGACGATTCCCCGTCCACGCCTCGTGTGCCAATTGACAGACCAAAGGCCAACCGTCTTGTTCGTCCGTCATTGAGTTTAGAGACTGTGTAAAACAGGCCTCTCATGGATTTGTATAAGTTACCATCGACGATGGCAATCGACGCCCTGTCAAATGATCCACGTTTCATCGATTGCACCCGTCTGTGATCACTGCCTTAGGAAACTTTTTGCCAAATCGCAAGGGTCCTTATCAAGGGCCCTTGGTTAGTCCTTGGTGATTTGTACACAGAATTTTCGACTATGAACTAACTCTAATACGTGTTAGACACACTTCCACCATAGGCTAAGGTACACTATCACCTCCTTGAACTAATTCCCCGGACGTCATGCACGTTCTTTCATATTTTGATTTCTAAACTTCCTAAATGACTTATATACACTAAATATACCATCGCATCTCGAAAAATGGGATAGAGGTTGATCGAGCCAAAGTTGAAGTTATAGAGAGTCTTCCTCTACCCATCTTTGTAAATGGTATGAGAATTTTTCTTGGACATGCGGGTTTTTACCGTAGGTTTATTAAGGATTTTTCTGAAAATTGCACATACTTTGTGAAAACTACTCGAGAAGGAATGTAAATTCTATTTCGATGAATCTTGTCTGAAAGCATTTAAAGAATTGAAGGAGAAGTTGATGTCCGCGCCCATTGTTATTTCCCCAGATTGGGGTGAACTAGTTGAGGTGATATGTGATGCTAGTGGGGTTGCTCTTGGTGTGGTTTTCGGCCAGATAAGGGATAAAAACCTTCACCCCATTTACTATGCAAGTAAGGCCATGAATGAAGCTCAAAAGAAAAACATGATAGCCGAACAAGTTCTTCTTGCAGTGGTGTTTGCTTCCGATAAATTTCACTCCTATTTGCTTGGCACGAGGGTTATAGTGCATACAAACCACTCCACTTTGAGGTATTTGATGTCGAAGGATGCGAAACCAAGGTTTATTAGATGGATGCTATTGCTGTAAAAGTTTGATTTCGAGATAAAAGACAGAAAGGGGACTGAGAATCAAGTTGCCGATCACTTGTCTATGTTAGAGGATGAAGCTATGGGTGAAGTGGGAGAAAAATCTAAAATTGATGATGCATTCCCTAATGAACGTGTATTTGCCACTTCTCAAGATTTGATCTCATGGTTCGCAGATTTTGTGAATTATCTGGCTAGTTATATAGTTCCATCGAACTTGTCTTTCCATCAGAGGAAGAAGTTCATAAGAAGTTCATGTGTGATATGAAAAAGTTCTTTTGGGATGAGTCTTACTTATACCGGAGTTGTCCGGATGCAATTATTCGCCGTTGTGTACCGGAAGTTGAGATGTTGAGTGTTTTGGAGGCATGTCACTCTTCGCTTATGTGTAGCCACCATAGTGGTATCCGGACTACGCATAAGATTTTGCAATGTGGGTACTACTGGATAACCATTCACCAAGATACTAAAGAGTTCGCCTAATCATGTGATCGGTTCCAACAAGATGGAGGAATTTCGAAGAGGCAAGAGCTCCCGTTAAATCCTATTCTGGTGATTGAGTTATTTGATGTATGGGGCATTAATTTTATGTGCCCATTTTTGAGTTCTCATGGGATGAATTATATACTTGTGGCGGTTGACTACGTGTCAAAAAGGGTGGAATCTATAGCGCTTCCTAACAGTCAAGGAAAACGTTTAACCCCATTCTTGAAAAGGAATATCTTCTCCAGATTTGTCACACCTAGGGTCATTATTAGTGATGGTGGCTCTCACTTTTGTTATAAGTTGTTCAAAGGGCTATTGGAGTAATATGCGGTTTACCATAATGT
This sequence comes from Solanum sitiens, assembly GCA_016801875.1. Classification (NCBI taxonomy): domain Eukaryota; kingdom Viridiplantae; phylum Streptophyta; class Magnoliopsida; order Solanales; family Solanaceae; genus Solanum; species Solanum sitiens. The sequence goes on along the minus strand of JABWTJ010000196.1, from coordinate 724,179 downwards.
GGATACTCCATCTCATCCACAAACTAGTGGGCAAGTTGAGGTGTCCAATAGAGAGATCAACCAAATTCTGGCGAAAACGTTGAATGCTAATAAAATGGATTGGACAAGGAGGCTTCATGATACACTTTGGGCCTACCATATTGCATGCAAGACTCACATTAGTATATCTCCATACCAACTTGTATATGCGAAGGCTTGTCACTTGCCGGTCGAGTTAGAGCACAAAGCAATGAGGGCAATGAAGAAACTTAAGATGGATTAGAATGAAGTGCGGAAAAAAATATAAATGGGTTGAATGAGCTTGATGAGTTTCGCCTCAAAGACTATGATAATTCATCCATCTACAAAGAGAAGATGAAGAAGTACCACGACCTAAGGATTGAAAAGTGAGAATTTGCTATTGGTGATTTGGTTCTTCTATTCAACTCTAGGCTACACTTTTTTTCGGGCAAACTAATGTCCAAGTGTACAGGGCCATTCCTCATCACTAAAGTGTTGTCACATGGAGCAGTTGAGTTGGAGAATAAGAAGGGCGCAAAGTTCACAGTCAACGGGCAAAGGATTAAGATTTACCTCAGGCATGCGGAGAATGTCCATGAAGTGGTTGAGGCCTATCACCTTGATGAATTTTGAGTAATCAAGGAGCATGCGTCGTGCAGTGACGTTAAAACAAGCCCTTCTTGGGAGACAACCCAAGTTGTATCCTCTAGCCAACGATAAGTTTTATTTTCTTTATTGGAATAGTCGTATTTTCTTATTTCGTTTGTTTATAATCTTAGTTTATTCTTTCTTGTGTGCTAGCGTTGGCTAGAGATTATAGTAGGGTCTGTGTCTCAAAAATGTCCAAAAAAACACAAAAAGAATGGCCTAATGGGTGTTACATGTGCAGAATCCAAAACTAAAATCTGCAGAAAATGGTCTGGTCCATAAGTTTACGGACCACATCGATGGACCATCGATGGTGTCCGTAGATCCCAGGTATGCTTCCTAAATTTTCTAAGTGTAGATGCAAACAACGGTCCCGATTGCTAGATCGTCGACTGACCTAAGGACCGTCGATGAGATTTTGTAGGTTCAAACTGTCACTGACCCAACCCAACCCGATCGGTAATATTAAAAGACATAACGGTTCAAATTCATTCCCTCTTTCAAATTCTTTTAAAATTCCCTTCCATACCCGTTTTTCTTCCTTTATTTCCTTCCTATATTACTAAAACTAAACCTCTCCAAATACCATATAACTCCCAAATCAGAATCCTTCCATTCCTAAATACTCTCTTCCCCAAATTCTCTTTTTCTCAATTCTTCTTTGGCCGGTGATCGACTTCGGGTGTGTGGGCTAATCCTTGAAAGTTCGCAAGTGCACATAATCACTCCACTGCTCATAAAGGTATTTCAATTCCTCTGAAAACTTTGAATTCTCATTCATAGATGAAATTAAGAATCTAGAAGTAAGTCTTGACCTTGTGACTACATTAGATAAAATCACATGCTAAAACTTATGTAGTTATGTCCCTCAGAATGATAGAGTGTGTTTGTGTAGCCTTGTAATCTATATAAAATATTATATGACAACGAAACCCTAGGAATTACGAATTCGTCGTTAGGGTGTTAAAATTGCATGTCAACTTGATTGTGTAAAAAGTTGTCTAAAAATTTGACCTTGCACAAAAAATCCTGAAATCTATGTCAGGCCAACAGTGTGAGACTTCATCTGCGGAACGTCGATGGATCAATGGGCCGTAGATGGGGCCGTCGATTAGATCACCCTAAGATTGTTGAAGTTTGAAACGATCGATGTGGACTACGGTCCATCGATTGATATACGGACCGTTCTGCACCTCTGTCGTTTCCTTCAAAGAGCCTATTTTCACTGATTTCTACAAATATTGTAAGTGTTAGAAGATGGAAGTGGTCCTATTCATCGACGGGCCATTCTGAACGTCCGTCGTTTCGATATGAGAGGTCTGAAATGTTTGATTAATTTGAATAATTCTAAGTGTCAGACGACTTACCCAATCGACGGACCGTCAAATGATCAATGGACCGTCGATAGTGCTTGTCGACCTGAAGTTGCAGAACTGAACTATGTTGTGATTTCTATTCCTTTCTTTGCACTTTTTGTTTCGAGTGTGTAGTAGTTCTGATGTGAGACTAATAACTTCTCTGCAGATACACATGGCTGCCAAGAACGATGTCATCTACGTCAAACGGGGCAAATCCAAATCAGTTGCCCCATCGCGTCGGTTGGTTGAAGAGTCCGACAATGAACAAGATCCTGCATTTGTCCCTCCGAATACAACTACCCCAACATCAGCTGCACGAGTTACTAGGGTATACCTCGGAAGGTGGTTCCCGGCGTAGTCACTGCCTTCCAATCTGATAAGGAGCGCACACTGACTGGCTCACCTTCCAGGGCTGCCTCTATCTCTGAAGGAGCATCAAGCTATGAATCTTCTTCTGAATCATGTCCATCCCAATAATCTAGGTCAAATGCGGCCACTGACTCAGGTTCTGCCTCTGAGGGAGCCACTCAGCCGGAGAGTCACGACCACCAAGCCTCGTCAGATGAGGCTCATAGCTCATAGTCTGCACCCGCACCCGAAGCAGATGAGCCTACACCCATTGCTAAGTAACCTAACAGGTGGTGCATCGATGGGAAGCACATGGTATATAGGGACGCTAAAATGTTGAACGAGAAGTGAGCGATGACCCAGTTAGTGACACTAAAACATTGAGTTCTTACGGGGAGCTTGCACACGGTCTCCGAGGTGCACAAATTATTTAAATGGAACAAGTTAGACTTGATAGACTGGAGTCTCGGTACCTACAGTGAGGAGGTAGTCAAGGAATTCTACGCTTTCTATGTGGCTACTCTTACGGGCTCGATTGATAAGCGGGCGAAACCTGCCAAACACGAGCAGCTCACCTCTGTACTAATCCAGGGCTGCCGAGTTGACATCTCGGAGGCCACCCTCCACCGGTTCTAATATGGCCCCACTACTAAGACACAATGAGCCTCCATTACTGCAGAATTTGACTGTATGTGGGAGACTGTCACAAATTGCGCATTTTAGAGGACCGACGATCAAAGAGAGACAATGAAGAAATGGCTGGCCCAACATCGGGCGACTGATGGTGAGAGGTCCGACTGGGTGTTAGAACCCCGAGGGTTGATTAAGAAGGCCACCCTCACATTCACAGCCAAGTTCTTCTTGTTGGTAATTCTACACTGTCTATCGCCGACAAATGCCGATAGTGTTCTTACTTAGGATTGGGCGGTGTTGGTAGTAGCCTTGGTTGTGGGGTTGGAGATATATTTAGCTATGGTGCTGATCACGGTGATGCATGAGAGGGCTTACAAGAACTATAATACTTACCCATTTGTTTGTCTCATCTTCCACTTGTGTAGGGATACCGGAGTGCCAATTTGGCACTACAATACAATACGTAGTCCGGTAGGGACTGTATATATAGGTATCATCAAGGATGACACCAATGTAGCGGCACCACAGAGAGGGACTAGAGTTGAGATGCATCCGTTGAGTGAGAACTTAGCGGACACTGTGGAGTTAGCCCAGGGGGCTGACCCTGCTATTTCAGAGCCTTTTAACTCCACCCCGGCTAATTCTGCCCATGCCACCATTCGAGCCCCCAGCTCATCCCGGTCCACACCCCCATCTACAATACTGGTCCACTAGCACATGTCCAGATATTAGAGGCCTAGATGGCCACTATGCTTCACCACAAACAGCCTTGGGTGCATAAATCCATTTGTGAGGCTGAGGACCGAAAAGAGAAGAGGTTTTCCCAGCAGACTGAGCAGAAAATTCAAGTGATTCATCAGCGCCTTGACACCTTTGAGCTGCGGGTTCTAGAACGACCTGCCCCGACCATAAACCTAACTACTCTTGAGGATGCGTTGGCTAATTTTTGAGGACTGAGCCGGAGAGTGTGCCTACCTAGCTAGTGGAGGACAAAATTCTTGACGCTTTGTTCAAGACTTCTGGTGAGCCACAGCCTGAGTCACGTGGTCGTGCAAAGAGGTACCTTTCTAGCTGCACTAGTGATGCAGGAAATGATGCCCGTGCAAAGAAGAAAGAGAGGACGGACCTTGAGGCGTCTAGGAGAGCATTTTTGGTATATGAGGAAGCCCACCAGATTAGGTCACAAGAGATGGCTGCTTGGGGGTCTAATTCCATACCTGTGATTGGTGAGAGCAGCACCACTGATTGTGCGGATATTGATGTGGGCACCCCTGAAGGTGACACAAGTACTACTGTTGCGAGTTCCGAGAAACCGGATCTGCTCACTTGTTGAGAGATCATCGGCGCTATGCGCCTTAGGTTTGCTTCACCTACCACCCTGTACTTTTTTTTCTACATTGGGGAAAATGACATGATCTTTTTGTTGGGGTTGGGGTAAATGGAAATTGAGTATTAGGGTGAATTCTGAGTAGCCCAACTCACAATCCTCTCTTGGGGTTTTCTTGCGTGTGTTCTTTTTCCCCAAGAGACTTGGTTAATTTTTTTTGAACCGGCATGTCATTATTTGTACATAGTATAAAAACATGAAAGATGAAGCATGGTGGATGAAACTAAATGATATCCCGTCCAATAAAGTTCTTGCATGAATAGGTGAAATAAATGGAATGTGTTGGCTCTAAGCATGACATAGAGAGTGTGAGGAGTTTGGAGTGTTCAACATTTGATACCTAGCTATAACTTGCCCGGTTAGTCTTGCAAAGGGAATCTGTGTTAGAAGACTAAGAAAGGATCATAGGCCCTTATTCGAATGAGCAAACATCTAGCCTAAAATGAAGTTAACCAAACTGAAGCTTTGTCCCTTTTGATCCAAATCTGTTGAGCCTATAATAGACCTATTTTTTTCTCACCAACTCACCTTCCCAGGGTTTAATGTTTTGGCCCCGGTCCCTCCTTGGACATGTACACCTCAACTTAGGCCAAAAGCCTAAATTGAGGGTGGCTAATGAAGAATATGACCCTGTCTTGTCCCTGACCTGACCTCGAGTATTGTGTACCTCAACTCATGGAAAAACCATGAGTTGATGGTGGCTATTATGAGTGATAACCCAAAAATTTGTATGAAAAGAGTTGAATGTTAAAAAGAAAAGAGAAAGTGAGCGAAAGATGTAACTCGGTGAAATTATCAACTGAATTAAAGAGAAAAGAAAAGTAAAAGAAAAGAAAGAAAAGAGTTTGAAAAGAAAAATTTGAACAAAAAGAAGTAAGAGTCATATCCAAAAAAAGGAGCAAGACAAAGATGAAAAGAGAAGAAAAGTAGGGCGTAAAAGACAATAAAAAGAGGTATGAAGCTTAGCAGTAATATCAAGGAGGGAAAAATGTCACTCAAATGTACCCATATGTACAACACCTCACCCTGAACCTACGATACAAGCCAACAAATTCCTACTGTGATCCTAGAGTCTAATGTGGTGAAATTAAGCAGTGAAAATTAGGGCAAGCCTATGACGACGAGTACTAGCTATGTTTGAACTTGTTTCTGAGCTTGAGTGTTCAACAAAGATCCTTGTACCCAAACTTAAAAACACTGTGCAAAAAATTAGGATTTCTCTTGAAGTAAGGGCACTAGTTGCGGTGTCGGAAAGTTGTGAAAGTTGGTACGTTAATGAGATGAATAATAGAAGAAGTGTTAGTGCATGGTGAATTTGTGTCATGATGTGATCCACATAAGTTAGTTTGCCAAAACTGAGAGAGTAAGCATGCACTAAAACAAAAAAAGGGTCGGGATTTATAGCCATGTCATTGCGAAAGCTTAAAAGAGTATCTTTTTGTACAAGTGTTGTTTTGTGTCATAGTGAGTCGCTTGAGGACAAACAACGAATTTATGTTGAGGGTGTTGATGTAACGTGGTTTCACGGTGCTTTCGACGCATTTAGATTAAGAGTTGTGTGTGTCTAGAGACCTTTTGTAGTAATTCTAACATTTTTTTATGGTCGTTTTGCAAGAAAGTTTTCAAGAGTAAAAATGTAGAAGGCAGCTGAAAAGAGTGTTGAAAGATGACCTACAAAGGCCATCGACGTCCCGTCATTCAATCGATGATCCCTAGGTGGTGACTGTCGATGTGCAGTTCTGGCTGAGGGAGATGATCATGGAATTCTGACTAAGTGTGGAACCACGAGCTCAAACGATGATCCATCGATCAATCGATTGATTGTATTGGTGAATCGTCGATCGGTTCAGAAAAGGCTCCAGTACCTGATTTCTCAAGATTCTAAGTATGGAACAACGGAGGAGCATTGACTGACCCTAGATAAGTCGACGAACCGTACTGCCGGTGTGTTGTTTGATTCAGAAATGATGCTGAGCTGATGAAAAAAACATTCTAACTCTAGATTGACTGAGGCAGTCAACGAACAATCGTTTAATAGGGTCATCGATAAATGTCGTGTTTTTAGACAAACTTTTATTATTTCAATTCTTTTTAATTTAGGACAATGTTTTCTATAAATAGGGGATTAAAACCTCGATTTTGGGGTTAGACATTGTGAATATTGTTCTAGTTTTTCTTAGAGATTGATTTTTGTAAACTTTGGCAATAATTCAATTTCCGGAGTTGGTTTGATTTTCTAGGTTTATTCTTATTGTTGAAGTAAGTTCATGATTTCTTCTTTAAAAATTATGAATTGTGATCTTGCTTGCATGGGTAACTAAATCCACAACTAGGGTTGTGGGAACCATGGGTATTTAACAAAGTAGACCTAGCAAATAAGCAATTCTCAAATAGGTTCTTGCATGTATTGATAATTTTTTCGTTTAGAAGTCTTTTTAACGAGTGCATACGTTAGAACTATCCTTGTTTATACTTGCAAGACCAAGGAGGTAGTAATAGGAAAATAATCATCAACATAGATTTAGTGGGATATCATATAATATGCTAGTGTCAATTGGTAAGAAGTAATGACTAAGCAATACATTGATTATAATGTCTAATATGAAGTAAATGTAAGGGTTAGTAGCTTATACACACGTAATCGTACCAAGGTATGGGGTGAAATTCTCTATATGCCTGACCAAGGATTTAGAGATACATAACTTATCATTTTACATGAAAAACATTAGGGAAGAATTGTTACTGCTAGGATAAGACGATATAAACCTATGGGGAACACGTATACCCTAGTTAGTCTCACACCTTGATAAAAACTCAATTGTTACTTTCGCCTACTTGTTAAGTTAGAAGTGTTTCGGAAAAACCTTGGGTAAATAGACATAATTATACGTTGAAGTGATCAACCCCAAACTACTAGTTGGGTTCTTTACTTGATTAGACCACTTATACTTATTTAGGGAGGTGTAATTTGAGCGTATCACTGGGTCACCGACTGGAGTATAGACTGAGAAAGGTTCTGATAGAGTTTCTCGACTAACAATAAATTGGAATGTTATGTAAGGAGTTACATAGGAAAGAGTAGCCCCTGGATTTAACAATGCATAAACACCAAGGTCAAAGACTCGTAACATATGAGCGACTACATAACAAGAACTTTCTGGATCATGGAGACCCTGAAGAGCGTACAACCTGTTCTGGTGATGATCGCAACCTATACTAGATGAGTTTCCCTGTAGAGTCGGGCGACTTGTTGGTGCTGCTAAAGTTGTAGACTGATCTCTTCCATTACTACCTCCTTGACCTTTTGTAGAAGGACAATCCCTCAATCTGTGACAAGACTGATCGCACCCAAAGCATCATTCCTTTCCTGCGAGGCACTCACATTAATGATTCTTACTACACTTAGGGCTTGTGGGGTAAGTCTTGGTGGCTGAAACACTTCCCTCAGACTTAGAGCCTCGTGCCCTAACCTTCTAATCATACATGTTCTTGGAGAATGTAACACTAACTCTTGAAGGGGCTGGGGTTAAATACTTTTGCTGACTCTGAGAGCGATTTCCACTAACCAATTTCTGCTGAGATTAGTCATAGTTCCAAGTCCTAGCCTTCTTATTATCCTTGGCATGTTCCCTAAGCTTGTCACCCTCAACCTGCTGGTCATGGATCATAAGCCTAGAGATGTTCATATCTCCCAGTAACATAGAATTTCTGCACTCAATTTTCACCAAATCTGACACTCCATACAAGAACATATTCATCTAAGCCCTAGAGTCAGCAACCATGTGAGGATCATACCTGGAAAGTTGGTTAAACTTGAGCCCATACTCTTGGACCGTCATGTTACCCTACCTTATGTTCATGAATTCCTGGGCCTTTGCTTCTCTCAACTCTATTGGAAACAACCTTTCCAAAGAGGTCTCACTAAAGCAATCCCAAGTAATAGGAGTTGCATCGGTACCCCTATTTTTCTTCCATTAAGTGTATTAGATATGAGGAACGTCTTTCAACTGGTATGATGCCAACTCAACCAGATCACTCCCAGTCACCTCCATCACCTCAAAGATCTTCTTGATCTTATCTAAGAAATTTTGTGATCCTTACTAGTTTGTGATCCTAAGAGATCAAGCGGATTCATCCTAAAAAAGTCATGAACCATTGATGCTGCTGATCCACCATTAACAATCATAGGATCTTGAACCCGCTGATTTTTCTGGTTGGCGATGCTTTGAGCAAACATCTGAATGGCATTCCTAAATTCAACATTACAGACTTCTTAATCTGGGACTGGAGGATATGCGTTTGCATTCCTAGCGTTTGCATTCCTGGCATTAGATCTATGAGGAGGGATGATCTGAAACATAGAATGTCGAGTTAGAATGAAATTAGATCATACCTTATGCACGATAAGAGTAACAAAAAAGTGAAGTTTTTCCTTAAAACACTTTACAGTCTCTCTCTCATTATATGTGTTGGAGTTCACACCCATGAAAAAGACTCTACTTAGTGCGGCTTTTCATATATCCTAGGACACTTAAACCTAGTACTCTAATACATAGTTTCTCACGCCCCGAACTACACCCGAGACGCAGACATGGGACCTAAGACCACAAGTGATCCCAAGCTAACCCTACTAGCATGATCATGAACACACTAAAGAAAATAATATGATGTAGAAGCTAAATCTAAATAAAGATGAAAAGAGGGGAATACTCATATGATAAAACTGAAATATATATGAAAAATGATGAGTTTAATACAAATAGGTTATTAACTTAACACTAAGCTGAAAATATTTATTTCTGAATATAAGCCTCTAACTTACTTGAAATATTGTGACACCCCAGCTAAATATAGCAAAAACTGAAACTTAAGGTCTAAATACTGAAAAGGAACTCATGTTTGTTGTTACTTAAAATATTGTGACACCCCAACTAACTCTAGGAAAAACTGAAACTTAAGGTCTAAATACTGAAAAGGAACTCATGTTTGTTGTCCTCGGAGAATGAGGACTCACCACAGATTCTACTGAATTGGAGATTGGGAATCGATCTCAGCTTGATCTAGATGCTGAGAACCTGAACCTACATCACGAGAAGATGTAGCGCACGTATGCGTCAGTACTTGAAAGGTACTGAGCATGTTGGATAGAGTAAAGCTCAAATAAAGCAATGATATAATCTGAATATGATATACTGAATGTTGAGATAACTGGATGGAATGACCAAATTTATAACTTGCTGACACTAATACTAATTGAATTGTAAATATGGTCAATGCAATAGAGTCTGACTGAACTGTGTGACCTACTAATAACTGATAATAAAAACACATGAGCTAAATATGGAGTCTAATGTATACGCCCCATCGAGAGGACCAAATATACCCGCCAGAGGTATAAAGGCATACTGACGTGATCACTAAACTGATGCCCACAAAGGGGACTTACAACCTACTTAGCTAGTAGTCTTGGACTATTTGGGTACGTTGAACCCTAGTCCAACTCAGTATTATGCTACTCCCAATGAATTAAGTGTTAACATTTTATTACTGAATTTATGTAAATACTGCATAGCTCAAAACTTAACATGCAAACTGAGAATGCAATAATTAATCTAATAATGATGCATTAATAACTGAGGCATGTAGAACTGAATAACTGGAATATCTGACCTAGCATGTGTAATTCAAGATCTAAAGAAATACATAGCTAGGGTTCAGAAATTCATGCCATAATATGAGTAATAACATAGTAATCTGATTTGGAACATATAACTAACTAATTCATGATATTCTATTGAAGTTCTAGAAACCCTAGGTCTAATCATGATAAAGGACTCAAGAATCTAACAAAAGCTAGGGATCTAATTGGTGAAAGGAACCCACTAGTGAAATCCCACATACCATGTGATGAAATCCATGGATAAATATTTAGATTTCGGGGTGGAACTGATGGAACCTTGTTGCGTTCTTGAAGTAGGGTTCTTGACCTTTTTCTACTCTCTTGCTTTTAATTTTTCTAAGTTTTGAATTATGATATTGACTTAGGTAAGTTCTTGTTATGTTTCTAGGCTTAAAGTGACTAAAATCTCATGATTTAGGGCCTAAACAATGTATCTTAGGGGTAAACAAACTAGGAAATAACCAAAAGACCCTTGACTTAAAAGCTATCAGAGTCACTGACGGACCGTAAGTCGACTAACGGTCCGTACTGGTCGATCGTTGTTCGCGCCTGAGAACTGGAAGTTAGATGTTCAATCGACAGACTCGACTGACGGTCTGTAGTTGGCTCCATTGCTGGTACTGCAACTTCAGAAAATCCGTATTTATTTGGTCTATTTTGGATACGGGGTGTAAAAGTGGAACCCTCGCAGCATGATTTTGTGGTCTACCAGTACGGTCCATCAATCAAGCGATGGACCTTCAATGCTTGTCGTGGTTCCACACTTTCTCAGATTTCCTTTATTTCGTCCAATTTTTGGGTTGTACATCTATGATACTCATCTACAGGGAATCAATGGATCTACGATCCATCGATTTTCTCCATAGATGGCTTTTTCTGCAATGTCTGAGTTTTGTCTTTCAATTGGCGCGTGAACATCTTTCTTGCAAAAAATGAAAAAAAAACTATAAAAACCAATACAAAAAGGCTCTAGCCACACATAACCCTTAAGTGAAATGCATTAGAAATACCTTAAACACACGGTACATAACAATACATTGCCTAAAATTGAGCCATAGCAATGCTTGAGTAATAACCGTTGTTATAGACTAACTCGATCAATGGCAAATGGTCATTCCAATTACCATTAAATCAATCACACAAACCCTCAACATATAATCCAAGGTTTGTATAGTACGCTCTGCTTTTCTATTAATTTGTGGATGAAGGATCGTGCTAAGCTTAACACGAGTACCTAATCCATTTGGAAAGATTTCCAAACTTGAGAAGTGAACTGGGTACCACAGGCTGAACTAATAGACAAAGGCACTTCATTCAGCTTTACCATTTCCCTCATGTACAACTTTACATAATCATCCGATGAACAAGAAACCTTAAAGGAATGGAATAAACTGATTTTTCATCCCATATACTATAACACAAATCGAGTAATGTTGTCGTCGGGATCTAGGAAAACCAACAATGAAGACCATATTCAAATCTTCCTACTTCAGAGTAGGAATGCTAATGTCTTTTGGACAAACTTCTCGGTTTCTGCTGCTCAACTTTCACTTGTTGACACTTAAACCATTTAAGAACAAAAAATCCACAATGTCCTTCTTAATCCCATTCCAACAATATATCTCCAGCAAATCACAGTACCTCTTGGTGGCTCCCGAGTAAATGGAATACTGAGAACTATGGGCTTCTAACAAGATATGTTCCCTCAAGCCATCAAGAGTAGGAACACAAAAAAAAACACTAATATCTAAGAACCCCATATCCCCTAGGGTGAAAGCCTCTAGGAAATATGTATGCACTACTTCCTTTAATTCAACCAAAGATTGATAACGACCTTGCTTAGCTTTCATATCCACCATGAAACACGATTCAGAACCATTGTGAACTATAAAACCCCCCTTGGTAGAGTCTACTAACTAAGAACTCAATTGGGTAAATCTATGAACATCTCTAACCAACTCCTTCTTATCATCTTCTATATAAGCAACACTACTCATTAATATAAGAGAATCCACCATCATATATGCCTTACTAGGGTGATATAGAACACATATATCATAATTTATCAATACTTCAAGCCACCTCCTTTGTAAAAATTACAATTCCTTCTTATTAAACACATATTGCAAAATTTTGTGGTTTGTAAAAACATTAACATGAACCCCATATAAATAATGCCTCAAAATATTTGAGCCAAAAACAATTGTCGCTACTTCAAGGTCATGGGTAGGATAATTCTTCTAATAAACCATAAGTTGCCTTGAAGAATTGGAAATAACTTTCCCATTTTGCATAAGTACACATCTTAGCCCAATTTGTGAGGCATCATATTAAACAACAAAGCCATCAGTCCTTTCAGTAAAGTAAACACCGAAGCAGCAGTAAGTCCATCCTTCAACTCTTGAAAACTCTTCTCATATGCATTAGACCATATAAATTTAACATTATTTTTAGTCAATGTTGTCGATGAAAATGAATACGAAGAAAACTTTTCAACAAACCTTCTGTATTAACCAGCCAAACCCATGAAACTCCTAATACCTAAAGGTGTCACAACCCACGGGTACCCCATAGACGTAACACAGTGTACAAGACTCTAAAAGGTCTCGTACAAGCCTCATAGCCTATCATGAACATAAGGTAATATGGAAGTACGGGAAATTTAAACTTTTTACAATCGAAATCATATTCATAAAAACAATCGAAAGTCTTTCTATACTTTTTCTCAAACCTTCTACTACAATTTTAGAAAATAACTCTTAGGACACAACCCATACAATAGTCTCAAAAGAAAGCATGAAATAATGACATAAAGGAAATGGTGGGTTTTGTCCTCGTAGCTTTATGACTCACCAAAATCTTAATCTCCTTTTCTCCTTACAAACCTAGCTTCAAGATAGTACTCAACTCTCCAAACCCTACACTTTATTTGAATGTAGGTAAAGTATGCATTAGTACAAAATGTACTAAATATGTTAGCTAGCCTAATCATTAGAGCATAAGATAAGGGTTAGTTAATATAAGTCATAAACCAACTTCATATGAAATACTTTAAGAAATATCAATAGAAAGCATAAGAGACAATATCATAATAATAAGAAAAGCCTCCAACATCAGCATCATAAAAGAATTATTTGACTCATACTCAAATATACCATGATAGTACTACTCGAAATCAACTTAAAAGCATATAAGTGCAATGCAACAATAACATTCCATAATACCATCCAAGCTAAGTATCCTTTATTAGTTAACATAATCATAATCTATATACCTAGTCAAGTATTAGGTTTTTATGAGTAGCTTCAAGTCATTCTTGTGCAATGTATGAGTAAAACCCCATAACCCTATTAACACTAAGTACAACTATAGGACTTCACACTAATCACCCTAGGATTTCATCCTCAAGCTTAATTCACATGACAAAGGTAATCTCTCACCTATAGTCATTACAAACAAGGAAGGAAACTATATCACATTCCCATCTCCATATATAACCTCAAAAAACACTTCCTTGAATAACCTTAAGTTATCCTACTAAAGTTCTTTATTTAGGGAGTAGTCGCACTTTGGGTCTTATTATTCGCTTATTTCATATACGCAACGGAACTATCACCTTTTATGAATCATGTAATGGAATCCAACAATCCAAACGAAACATGAATCCTAAAAACAAACAACCAAAAACGTAAAATGAACATACCCTGCATACCTTTAAAGCGTACTTGTGAAATGCATAGGTAAAATCTCATAGTCTTACCCATACGAATTAAAATCTTATATGATGTCAATGCTAAGGCTTCGGTTTGGGGTAGACACCAGATCAAGGTAGAGATGACTTAGAGTCAAATAATGCTTAAGAGTACTTTCCTTTAACGACTTGCCAAATGTATTTGGCTATGCTAAGGCTTTAGTTTCTTTGTTTTTTTCCAGCCTTTTTGTTCCCTTTTGCGCGTAAGTGTCCGTGCTTGCACTAAAACTTTAAATATCTGAAAATTAAGAGCTTTGATCAGATATTGAGACTAATTAAGCATTTTAGAACGCTATTTCTATCATATTAAAGCCCTAAATGGATCAAATTTGTTGACAGATCTACACCCCCAACTTAAATTTTTTCTTGTCCTCAAATAAAACTCAAGTTCAGTAGTTCAAATAGGTAGCCAAAAACTGTGCTGCACAAAACTCAATCATGAACATACACAACCAGACTACAACAACTCATGCAAAAATCAATTGTGTACTGAAAGATTCAAGTTGTGAAACACAATTACAAAAGATTCTCACGGTCACAATACTTTCTACTAATGCAAGTTCAAGCTAGACAATAGTATTAGAATGCCCTCACACAAATAGTGATTCCATTTTCACACACCTTGTTTAGTTAGTTTAAGATCTAGAATCAGATGCAACACTTACACTAAAATAGAGGAACACAATGCATGTGTTTACCCATATGTTTTCCCTTATTTTCTAATCAACTTCATTTTGGCTTACTGAAGATCAAAAAGGTCTTTCTAAGGCTTCTAATGGGGCTGAGTGCAAAGGTATGTTCATTTCTGTTTAGTGGCTAAAAATCCTCTTGAATTGTGGAGCTCAAAAACATATCATTTTATCCACTTTCTTCAACCAACTTTTCTTCTAGTATTTCTAAGTCATACTTTTATTTGCTTTCATGCAATGATTTGAAACCCATATTTGTTTTGGACTTTTATTCCATAATTATTATTTTTCATTCTTTTATTTTATTTTTACTTTTCTTCTCTGTTTTTTTATATGGAGGATTTCCATTTCTTTTAAACATCGTGGTTCAAGGACTTTTTCTTGCACTTCTTCACTTTTCTTTTTCCTTTTCAACACACCCTAAATTATCCTTTTGGATTAAGTTGGCTATTCATTAAATAAATGTCATGACGATTATAGGTTGTGGTTGCATAAAGGTCTAGGATTTCATAAGTTTTCTTCCAAAGAAGTGTAAGGCTCTACTGGTGTTCAATAGAGTTCGACACACTCACGGGTAGGTAAAAATAGAGGTATGTGTCAAATAGGCTCACTATCTTTAAAGTTGTCTAAAGTAATTTCAAGACCATACCTTACTAAATTAATTATATTAAAGGGGAAAAGTTTGGGTTCATGCATGGTTCAAAGAAATCTTATCACACAAGGCATCGATACTAAAGCTAAAAAAGAGTACACACTTTCTCTAGTGAGCGAAGGTCATTACAAGAGAAATAAATTTGATACATGGCTAATCACAATGAGATGTAAAAATTTAACATATTGTCGATGTAACTTCTTTTGGTCTCGTTGTTGCTGCACATTCATGTTTGTTTGATTGAGAGCACTATTCAAATCATCGTTATTTATCGAAACCGAGATTAAATTTATACGAGAAGATCCACTTTCAACAATATAGGTGGCATAAATTTTTGAAAAATAAATTTTTTTTGGAAGGGTCAAAATCGTTTGCGATTAAACAAAAAAAGGGGGCATAAACTCAACAATTGCACAAGAAATATCACAATGCAATTTTAAATAGACAACCAAAAATATATGCAAAGACATAAATATCCCTAGCAAGCAAATGAAAGTGAGCTTCACCCTCGCACAACAAATAAATATTTGTCCTGAAATCTATAACAATAATCTAGAGGTCAAATTAAAGAAAGACAGAGATAGGGCTAGAGAATAATTCTGGTTAGATAGTTGTTTCGAGTTGGTGTCCTTCAGTAGCTATAGCTTTAAACTGAAGGCATGGGGGGGACGTTAAGTGCATTTTTGAGTGATTCATCAAGTTTCATGTAGCTTTTCTCAGCAGTCCAATGTGTCTATCTTCAACGCACGTTGTCCCATGATTCATGAGTTACCTTTTCATGCATCATCTTGCAGTTATCTAGTCCGTTCCCGTCTAGCCACAACATTCTTACTTTGAGTGATTTGGCGCATCTTTGAACAAGTATTTTCTTTTCCAAACTTTACAGAACTTCTAAGAAACTACGAATATTCAAATGTCGATTATCGTCGTAGTCATCAATTAGGTGGACGAATCACTGATATATCATGAGTTTATGGTATGTATTTTGTATTGTGTTTTGCTAGAAAGATTATTAGGCGCGAAATTATAGAGACAACTAAAAAGTGTAGACAAAACGCATCCACAGAGGTAATCGACGGATCATAGATCCATTGATGCCCTGTAGACGGGTATCATAGATGGGCATCCCAGGCATTGGATGAATTTAGGTAAATCTCACCAAGTGTGTAATCACGGCGACCATTGACGGTCCATCAATCAATTGACGGAGCGTACTGGTAAACTATAGAATGATACTGCGAGGGTTACATTACCTGATTTTTAATGAATCTAATTATGGAGTCACGCATGGGCATTGAAGGACCATTGATTGATTGACGGACCATACTAATGGTCCTTTTTTGATACATAGAGGGTAAATTTTGGCTGCTGAAATATTTTCTAAGTCCTGGTTGACGAAAGGGACTTACGGACTGTAGATCTATTGACGGTCTGTAAGTAAGTCTCGTAGAATGAAGATGCGTGCCTGAACAAACTTTCCTTATTTTTTCCCTTTTTAATTAGGAGTTCTTTTTCTATAAATACGGCATGTAAACCTCATTTCTGGGGTTGGTTTCTATTATAATTGTTCTAGTTTGAGACTTTCAAGATCAATTTTGCAAACCTAAGCAACTATTGATTTCTTAAGTTGATTTTGATGATTTTGTGTTGATATTCAAGTTGTAATTCCATGGTTATTATTCTCATTACGTAAGTTCATAATTCTTTAATCTAAAATAATAAAGTGTGTTGTTGTGATTATGGGTAACTAAATCAACAACTAGGGTTGTGGGAACCTGGAGCCATTAACAATGTATGAATAGAAATTAAGCAATCTTCGAATAGTGTTTTGCATGCATTGATAATTCTTTAGTTTAGAAGTGTTTTTAGTGGTTGCAAACATTAACACTCGACTTGTTGATACTTGCCGGATCAAGGAGGTAGTTAATAAGAAAAGAATTATCAACACAGATTTAGTGTGATATTATCTAATAGTGTAGTGTCGATTGGTTCGAGGATGACAACTATGCCATAAATTGGTGCGATGTCAAATTTGAGGTAAAGTTAAAGGTTAGTAAATAATACACACGTAGTCGGACCAATGTGCGGGGTGAAATTCTATAGATATCATACCAAGGATATAAGGATATATAAATTCTCACTTTGCATGTAATAGACTATGAAGGGATTGCTATTACTAGGATTACCGCGTTATGAGCTTTTAAGAAACACGTACAACCTAGTTACTTTCTCATCTTGATAACAACGGAAGTTAACTCTTGCTTACTTGATAATTACGTAATCTTAGGAATTTGTTTCACAAACCCCCCTCCTTTTTTACTTAGTTGTTTCAAAAATACCTTGACTAAACAAATATAATTTGGGTTAAAGTTAAGTATAAATCATATGCCTCGTGGGATCGACCCCAACCTACCAGTTGAGTTCTGTACTTGCTAACATCGCTTATGCTTCATTAGAGAGTTGTAATTTAAGCGTACCAATAGCCGAAACTTTCCTGGTCTCGCCCAATTTTAAAGACTCAAGGCTTAAGGAGTGCAAACAGTAAAATGGTAGAATAGCCTTGATCGCCATCGTCGTTGGTGACTCTCCAACTTGGTTTGTTGATCGACGTTCTGCACCTTTTAAGGACCTACCACACTTCCATTTGCAAAACTAACATACTATATTTTACTAATACACAAATATAAAACACTATGGTGTTTTGGTTTGCCTCCAAAATAGTGTCACCAGGTAACCCCAATGTATCGTTTGGATGGAGCTAAGGAATTGCAAACATCATGAGTGATATGATGTGCTAGATTAATCAAGAATGAGATCCAATAACTTAATTCTATGCTTCCACATTCTCTCTCATTTCGTCAAATACTCGATCCTTATCGATGATCTTTCAGAGAATTATTTGGAGTGTGTCCTCAACACAACTTTTCTCATTTTCTCTAGACTTCTTCCACTCATGAGGAGGAAGATAACTCCCTTGGTGTTTGCATTGGCTTTCCTCCTCAAATATTTTGGTGGTTAAGTTAGTTAGTTGAGATATTAGCGCAGTTAAAATAAAGTCACCTTCGACTTCTTGAGCCGCCTCAACAAACTTTCCACCCACTCCTTTAGCCATGCTTAGAGGATTTGAATACACAAACAATAAAAACAAAAAATGAAACTAAAAATGAAATTAGTAAACTACACTAAAAAGAACAAAAACTTCATTTCTACTACATCTTTACGTAACACCACTCCTTGGAAGCGGCGACATTTGATGCTTATCGTGAACGATGATACTAACATATGGTTTGAGTGGCTACGATCGTTGATAGTTTAGTAACCCAACCAAGGGTTGGGATCGTGTCCTTAGGTAGCGGTTTTGAGAAGTTGTAGTTAATTAGATTTTATTCTAATTAGTCATAGATAAATATATTAATGATAAAAAAAATTCTAATCAAGGGAGTGCCACCAAAGTGTCAAATTTCAGTTTAGGGCTTTGTGACAAGTATAGAAAAAATAGTAAAACTTCAAATGAAATGAAGTATGGCGTGATGTTCCTCTGGTGTGACTGCAATATAAATTGAGATTAATAGTTGGGTACATGCTTTCAATAGGAAATTGCAAGATAATAGTGACTAGGCTAGGAATTAGGTGGAAATAAATTCTCTATGGAGCAACTTACCCCATCTCAAATGTGGTCCCATTGGACATCCATTTTCCACATGAAGGCTAGCCTACGACTTACCCCACACACTCTCTCGAGCTGAGTGTTAGGATATGGGACTAGGACTGACCCTCTCGGGTTGAACCTCATGTTGACCTACTCATTAGGCCATCAGTCTAGCGGTCTCGATTTGTGACCACCCTCTCGGGCAAGCCGAAAACACATGGGTGAGTTTGTATTTTAAAAGACAAACCTATTAATTTAAACCACAAACACTAGGTGAAATCACCATTAAAATATATCTAACCTATGAGCAAGCAAGACCCAATAAAAATATCAACTCATATTTGCTAAATCACACCCCAACAATTGCGGGATTTAGCCACACATCAAGCACTAACAAAATACACCTAAAATGATAGTAAAATAAAATGGGTATAAGAAATTAAACCTTGGTTTAAGCAAAGGAAGAAGATTGTAGAAGGCCTACTTCCTACTTGGGAAAGATGAAAACCTTGTTTCTTCAAGTCTCCCAAAAACCCTCTCCAAACTTGAGAGAAAAATACATGGAAATAACATTCTGAAGACAAAAAACAATGAAAGATGTTCAGATCCTTAAATATAATAACTAAGGCTCGTATTTATAGCTTTCATATTGAGTGTTATGGTAGACCATTCGGTGAGATTAGTTGAGATCGCTAAATGACGCTTCGGTGAAGCACCGACTAAGGCTCGTATTTATAGCTCTTTTCATCACTGTGTTATGCTTTCCTTAAGCATCTTCATATTCTGGACCATTGTTCAGTATAGCATTGCTTCATGGAACGATTTGGTGAAGCCCCGACTTCTCTTTTCGTTGCCTTTTTAATCCACAACCTTCATGGCTTCGCATGGTGGAACTACGAGCGGAGTAAGTCCCTTTTGTGACTCGCCAAATGTATTTTGCGATGCTCAGGCTTCAGTTTCTTCATTATTTTTAGCCTTATTGTTCCATTTTGCGCGTAAGTGTCCATTTTACACTAAAATATTAAATACCTTAAATCCAAGAGTTTTCATCGGATATTGAGACTAAATAATCATTTGAGGACATTATTTCTATCAAAATAAATCCCTAAATGAGTCAAATTTGTGTACTCATCAATAATCATATTCTCTTTACTCTCAAAGTATCTGTAAATCATGTCCTAAGCTTCATAAAACATGCACACTACCATGTCTTGCCCCTTTCTAAGGTCAAAACTCATATTAAATCAACACATCTAGAATGACTACATTAGAACATGGATATATATATATATATATATATATTCGTAGTTCAAGTAGCTCAACTACTACAAGTCGATTTAGTATCCTCCAAATCCATGTAATTCTATCACCTTATGTTTCCAAACCTTAATGAGGTAAATTAGTTGGTAAGGTCTTATCATAAACCATTCTACCTAATAGTCTATAAATATCTCATAACCTTCACTCTACGAGAGTTAACATACAAAATTAATCTTATTGGACTTTCCCTCAAACCCCTAGGACCATCACTAGGTGAGAATCCCTTTCATGTTAAGTTCATACTCATGCCTACTAACATTTCAATAATTCTACATTAGAAAAGGATATCATAATTACTCAAGTGATTCAATCACTTCCTACCATCAATGTTTCATAATGTGAGTTAGGTAGATAAGGATCTTTCATCCCAATTCTATTTATTAGCCTTCTATTCATATGTTGATTTTATTCTCAAAGCCTTAGCATCATTATTTAATCATATTAGCTTTACTCTCAATCCCTAGTGATTAACATTCATGTCTAAAAACCCTATTTTCACAAATTCACTTCTACAATAAACATTTATAACTACTTTTCATGGTATTCTAATCATATTCTTCATGACCAGGAGATTCTAGTAATAATTGATAACAAAGGATGAATTTAATATTTACAAGTCATGATCCTTCATATTCAATAAATTCATGTTCATTTCATGGTTATATGTTCCTCGCCTCGAACAATTACTAGACATGACATTGATTTAAGAAGATAACCTATGAACATTCAATTTCACCTCTAATGGCATAAACCCACAAAATATCACATTCATCAAATATACTAGGGTTAGCCATAGAAATCATATAAAGTCATCAATACAACATGATCCAATACTAAAACAATCATAATAGAGTATTATCCAACTAATTGGAATCATACTTAAACACTAGTCAGAAGTCCATAAAACTTGTTTTGCTTATGATCTCCACTAAAACCAGATGAAGAATTAGTTTGAGACCTTCGATAATAACCCCTTTCATTCTTATCAACCAAAGGACAATCTCTTATCTTGTGGTCAATCTTACCTCAACCAAAAAAAGCATTCCCACCTGCTAGACATTTACCTTTAAGAAATAATGACCCACAATCATTCCCTCTTTGCCACGTAGCATTAGAAACCCTATCATTGTTGCAGTGAGGAGGAGAATTGGAGGAACCTTGAAAGAGAAACCTTTATAAATATATAGAACTACCATTTCCATCCGACCTTGCATGAGAAAAATTTCCATCACCATTTTTAGCCCTCTTTTTCTCGAAAGGTTTTTCTTTAAGTTTCCTGATGAGTCTGAGATTTGGACTCATTTAGCAATTTATTTACGTAGATTAGTTTCCTCAAATGCTTAATTGTTGCCAATAACTTATGTTAAATCTATAATTTTCATGTGTATGAATTTAGGAACAAGGCAACGACACTAACTGGCATAACTGAACAAAATAAGCAGAAGAAATAAAGAAGTGTGAAACTAAGGAATGCCAAATGCACTAAGCGTGTCACCGAGTGGCTCATAAAACTGTGTAAAGTTCAAGGGTGCAAATCCCTAAAGTAAAGAACCAAGGCTGCAATGAAAAGGAACGGTCGGCGGATCACCGAATGATTCCGCGAATCCAAAGATAAATCGCCCAAAGTTACAGACCTTGACGTTGTGGATTACCAAGATAAAAGGGTGATGGGAAATGACAAAGGGCGGCACACCGAGTTGTTCGGCGAGACTGAAATACATCGATGATTGACTCTTTGCAACATATTTTTAGCGACTATAAATATGTTTTTAAATATTTAGTTTAGTATCACTTACCATTTTTACACTTGAGAACAATCTATTTTTAAGTTGAGCATTTAAAGGCAGTTGTTTCTAGTTTTCCTTAGATTTGAAGAATTGAAGAAATCCACTTTTGAGAAATTCAAAGTGGGTCTTTGTTTTCTTCAAATTGGAGAATTATAGGGACGAAATTTCTCTTACCTAGTTGATGGATAATCAATTTGGTAACTATTTTATCTTTTAATACTGTCTAGTTATGTCACGACCGGAGTCTAGACCACAGATGAGACCGGCGTCTGACCTCTCAGAGGTCGCAGACAAGCCTACACACGTCATCGTTACTTCATTTAGGTTAATTTTAGCGGAAAATTTGAACTTTTTGTTACTTAACATTCATATAAGACATTCTACTTACACTCATAAACGTTCACAATCAACCATCTAATATTAAGATCATCAAATGAAAGAAATAGTTCAATACTGCATTAAGTGTATACTTTCCAAAATTGCACCAATACAATGTCTGAAATAAGATGAGAAAGAAACGCTAGTGGAACATACTCCACTAACTCAAACCTATATCTAAGCTAGAATATAATGGGCAATCATCCTCGAAAGCATGAGGGCCTACCAAATCCGGATGAATGCTCCACGTCCTGATCGCTGCAACTTCATACTGTAAGCTCTAACGTCCATCTATGCCTGCACCTAAAAGTAGATATTGTATGAGATTAGTACACACTTGTACTAAGTATGGGTATATGCAAGCACACACCAAGGGCATGCATGAGTAAGAATAGCTCTTTCCTAACAATATGATTTATGGAAAGTCAAGTCAGTGGACTTACCAAATTTTGATTAGGAAAGTCAGTGGACTTGCCAAATTTGGATTAGGAAAGACAGTGGACTTGCCAAATTTGGATTAGGAAAGTCATGCCTTGAGAGTAACATGCATCATCATACTTATCATTTTGCAAGCAGCACATAACGTATTGCACATATCATATCACGTAGTTAACATCATTCATTCATATGCCATGATACCTTGGAATCATGTACTTGACATTAGGACTTCCCAAAAATGAGGGTTCAACATATGGGACCTCAACTAGGGAGCCTTCTTTAGCAAACACAGAGGCTGCTTCATTCATTCATACGTACTTTATTTTCATTCATTCATATACTAGTGCAATCACTAGTCATACTTAGGATGTAGTTTAAGACTCTCATCGGGTTTGCTGTGCAATGACCAAGAATAACCTTGTGTCATTACTTAAGTCTAGCTCACCTCTTGATTATACTATCCTAACACCCTTGGTATCGTTCATTTGATTATGTGCATCATTTGAGGCTGACCTCATTCTTTCTTTGGGAACTTTAACCTTAACCGACATAGATCATGTGAGCATCATGAAATACAATGTGTAATCCCCACACCGAAAAGAGGTGGAATCACCAGCCAAAGTGAACCAAAACATGCTAGCATATATAGAGAAATCAAACCCTGCTAGATCCCTATATTAGCAGTATTGGTTCAAAGACTAGGAGATGTAAGGAGGCCCATACCCGGCATGCCGGACAGTCTTATCTCATGAGAGTAACGTGAACCTCCGCCCTTCCCGAAGGAAGGCATCACCGCTCATAGCTATCCTATCGGTGCTCAGTATAAAGTTCCATTACATTCAACTCATACATCATGGAAGCTGGCTTCTAGCATGAGGACATCATAGCTCATTAGATGATTTCTCATCTCATCATTAGTATTAAGTATCATTAACTTCAATACTTTCATATGAGTGTTAATAGAGACTGGTCTCTTCATTAGCTTTACACTCTCATAGGTGAGTACGTTTTGGTAACATTTACTTAGGCTCATTTGAGATTGCTCTCATCTTTCACATTAGCCTCTTATCATATTGTCACCTCATTCATTAACTTTAACATATTTGCTTTTCATAATTACTCACCCCTTCACGTAAATGTTCATTTCATCATATGCCAATGCACTTGGCTATTTAGTGTGTTTCACACTCTTACTTAACCCTTCTAGGGTTACATCATTTTATCACATACATCTTAGGCTCACCTACTTTTAAACGTATGCTAGACTTATGAGTCCACACATACAAGCCATGAGGCTTCATTCATAGTTTATCTAAGTAATTCATGTTTACCCAAGATTATGTGGTACAAGACTTATGCATCTTGTAGGTATGCCAAGATATTGATTTCGATCTTTAGAGGCAGCATTCATTAAATATTTGTTTATGTATGACTTATGTGTCAATACGGAATTGGTCAAGGGAACCCAATTTCGAATCCCTTGGGCAACACTTAATCTTATATTAAGGAGGTTGTGGGATCAATCCCCCCACAAGCTCATTCTCTTTATCTCAATTTATCTTTTAACTTTCTCACCTATCCAAGAGGTTGTGGATTCAATCCCCATTCACCTCATTTTATATTTCTCCTTTATTTTTCTCCTAACTCTCTCATCTCTTCAAGAGGTTGTGTGTTCAATCCCCACTCTCCACATTTATTTTTCTCCTTTATTTTTCTCCTAACTCTCTCATTCATTAAAGAGGTTGGGGGTTCAATCCCCACTCTCCACATTTATTTTTCTCCTTTATTTTTCTCCTAACTCTCTCATCCATTCAATAGGTTGGGGGTTCAATCCCCGCTCTCCACATTTATTGTTTTCCTTTATTTTTCTCCTTTCTCATCCATTCAAGAGGTTAAGGGTTCAATCCCCACTCTCCACATTTATTTTTCCATACATTTTTTTATTAAATTTTTATGTAATTTACATTTGGTGAGGTATTGGGTTCCATTTCCAACGACCTCATAATTTAAAAAAAATATTAAACATAGTCCTTTTTTCTCACCTCTTGGCCGAGACTTCGGGAAATTTGGTCTCTTCCAATCTATTTTTCTCTCATTCTTTTGTTGATTTTTTTATAGCATTTTGAGTGACATTCAGTTAGACACCTTAACCTTTTATGAACATCACGTTTTTAGCATTTTTACACACGCAAAACACAACATTTAACATACAAGCCATGAGGCTTCATTCATAGTTTGTCTAAGTAATTCATGTTTACCCAAGATTATGTGGTACAACACTTATGCATCTTGTAGGTATGCCAAGATATTGATATCGATCTTTAGAGGCAGTATTCATTAAATATTTTTTTACGTATGACTTATGTGTCAATACGAAATTGGTCAAGGGAACCCAATTTCGAATCCCTTGGGCAACACTTAATCTTATATTAAGGAGGTTGTGGGATCAATCCCCCCACAAGCTCATTCTCTTTATCTCAATTTATCTTTTAACTTTCTCACCTATCCAAGAGGTTGTGGATTCAATCCCCATTCACCTCATTTTATATTTCTCCTTTATTTTTCTCCTAACTCTCTCATCTCTTCAAGAGGTTGTGTGTTCAATCCCCACTCTCCACATTTATTTTTCTCCTTTATTTTTCTCCTAACTCTCTCATTCATTAAAGAGGTTGGGGGTTCAATCCCCACTCTCCACATTTATTTTTCTCCTTTATTTTTCTCCTAACTCTCTCATCCATTCAATAGGTTGGGGGTTCAATCCCCGCTCTCCACATTTATTGTTTTCCTTTATTTTTCTCCTTTCTCATCCATTCAAGAGGTTAAGGGTTCAATCCCCACTCTCCACATTTATTTTTCCATACATTTTTTTATTAAATTTTTATGTAATTTACATTTGGTAAGGTATTGGGTTCCATTTCCAACGACCTCATAATTTAAAAAAAATATTAAACATAGTCCTTTTTTCTCACCTCTTGGCCGAGACTTCAGGAAATTTGGTCTCTTCCAATCTATTTTTCTCTCATTCTTTTGTTGATTTTTTTATAGCATTTTGAGTGACATTCAGTTAGACACCTTAACCTTTTATGAACATCACGTTTTTAGCATTTTTACACACGCAAAACACAACATTTAACATACAAGCCATGAGGCTTCATTCATAGTTTGTCTAAGTGATTCATGTTTACCCAAGATTATGTGGTACAACACTTATGCATCTTGTAGGTATGCCAAGATATTGATTTCGATCTTTAGAGGCAGCATTCAT
Source organism: Solanum sitiens (assembly GCA_016801875.1). Classification (NCBI taxonomy): domain Eukaryota; kingdom Viridiplantae; phylum Streptophyta; class Magnoliopsida; order Solanales; family Solanaceae; genus Solanum; species Solanum sitiens. The sequence continues at coordinate 698,196 of JABWTJ010000196.1, read as the reverse complement.
TAAATATTTTTTTACGTATGACTTATGTGTCAATACGGAATTGGTCAAGGGAACCCAATTTCGAATCCCTTGGGCAACACTTAATCTTATATTAAGGAGGTTGTGGGATCAATCCCCCCACAAGCTCATTCTCTTTATCTCAATTTATCTTTTAACTTTCTCACCTATCCAAGAGGTTGTGGATTCAATCCCCATTCACCTCATTTTATATTTCTCCTTTATTTTTCTCCTAACTCTCTCATCTCTTCAAGAGGTTGTGTGTTCAATCCCCACTCTCCACATTTATTTTTCTCCTTTATTTTTCTCCTAACTCTCTCATTCATTAAAGAGGTTGGGGGTTCAATCCCCACTCTCCACATTTATTTTTCTCCTTTATTTTTCTCCTAACTCTCTCATCCATTCAATAGGTTGGGGGTTCAATCCCCGCTCTCCACATTTATTGTTTTCCTTTATTTTTCTCCTTTCTCATCCATTCAGGAGGTTAAGGGTTCAATCCCCACTCTCCACATTTATTTTTCCATACATTTTTTTATTAAATTTTTATGTAATTTACATTTGGTGAGGTATTGGGTTCCATTTCTAACGACCTCATAATTTAAAAAAAATATTAAACATAGTCCTTTTTTCTCACCTCTTGGCCGAGACTTCAGGAAATTTGGTCTCTTCCAATCTATTTTTCTCTCATTCTTTTGTTGATTTTTTTATAGCATTTTGAGTGACATTCAGTTAGACACCTTAACCTTTTATGAACATCACGTTTTTAGCATTTTTACACAAGCAAAACACAACATTTAACATACAAACTTCAGGCAGCAAACATAGTCAAATTTTCAGCACACACATGCTCAAAACAGTCAACTTAATACATTTTTCCGGAATATATTTTTCATCCTTTACATGATTTCCTACCACACATTCAACACATAATCACAACCAGACCTAACATTATCACCAGAAGACATACCAACGCATGCTTTGAATCGTTCAGAGGATCTAATGAGAGGGGCATGCAACGGGGACAACCTTAGTCTTTCAATCGTGATTTAAACTTAACCTTAAGGGTCTCTTGGGAAAGGGACCACGAGAGAAGGAAACCCATACCTTAATGTAGTTCAAAACTTGTTTAAATGCTGCCAATTTACCATGAAACCAAGCCTCACCACCGAAACTTCAAGCACAATCACGTCAAGAACTTGTTGATTTTCGTTTTTAGCTTAGTTTTTCGTTTGAGTTTTTGTGTGTAAGTTCTTCAAGAGTGAAGAACTATTATTTTCAGTTATTTTAATGATAAAAAATTTGAGAATGAGAGTGAGAGACGTGAGAATGAGAGGATTAGGATTATGATTAGGATTAGGAGAGTTAAGTGGAGACTAAGTCAAACTAGGACTCCTCATTATTTATTAATTTTATTATTATTATTTTTTAATGAAAAATCTGATTTTTACCTTACTTAAATCAGATTTTTAAATATTAATTCAACTAATTCACTTAATAAAATTAAATCAATTTAATCCTTGCTTCCACCAAGGCTCGAACCCGGGTGAAGCTAGATTTTGCTTAAAGGGTCAAATTCGGCAACCTCTACCTAAATTGCCCCTCCACCTTTTTTATGAATTAATTAATTAAATATTTAGGGTAATTACAATACTACCCTTAGCCTGGAAAATACCATTTTACCCCTACACCCTCCAAACTTAAGATTACTCCTTTTTAAGTCTCGTTAAGACTCATCCGGGTAAATCTTCATATTCGGGTGCCCTACATGGCTGGATCCAACCTTTCCTAGCTCAACGAACTCACCAAGTTAGTTGGCCTTGTTGTTGCAGAGGTTCAGAGGTCTGGTTCTATGCGCATCAATTCATGTGAACCCGATCTAATCTGGGCATTCTAGATACGTTAGACATTACTTAGCATAGTCATTTTTAGGGTTGTTACATTAACCCCCCCTTAGGAACATTCGTCCCAGAATGACACTACTCATCATTTTAAAATAAAGAGGGTGATTTTCAAAGATATCTTAACATACTTGAGACTTTACTCTTTGTGAATTTCTATTTCACACTTACTCTGGATAATGCATATTACTCAAGCTTATGTGAAGCTTCATATTTGAGATTGAGGAACTTCCTTCTCAATCGAACTTAACTTGATGCACCTCACAACTCATGCAACACAAAAAACATGTCCACGCTAGACAAAAACAGTAACATGACATGCAAACATGAATTCATTTTAACTCTAACTTATTCGAAAACTTAACCTTACTACCCTGTTTCAATAGTCTATGGTAGTCTAGCATTTATGAAGAAATCCATACCTAAGCCATCTCCTTGAGCTAGTAAGCAGCCAACTTAGCCTTCTCCTCTTCACCAATACTCATAGCAGGCTTTAGAACCTACCATGAAATCACCTCCATGCGAACAGCCACTCTTATCAAACGTCTTTCGTTCACGCTGGGCATTTCTATCACTGCCCCTTCTTGGGAAGGCTAGATCTTGAGTCTGGCACCTTAGACCACTTGGCCATCCTAATTCTTATGTGTACTCTTCTATGCGCGTACACAAGAAGGAAGTTAGATACTTAGAATGACACAAAGTGTCAAAGCTCTAGATAGCACGATAAAGAGTAGAATAAGGGAAATTTTCCTACGCATCATGCAGTCTCTAATTCAGGATAGTGGTGCACTTCACTACCATGACTTAGAAACTACTCAATGTGGTTGATGTGAACTTATTATACTCGGAATTTAACCTAACGCTCTGATACCAACTTTGTCACGACCGGAGTCTAGACCCCAGACGAGACCAGCGTTGTTGACCTCTCAGAGGTCGCAGACAAGCCTACATATGTCATCGTTACTTCATCTAGGTTAATTTTAGCGGAAAATTTGAAGTTTTTGTTACTTAACATTCATATAAGAGATTCTACTTAAACTCATAAACGTTCACAATCAACCATCTAATATTAAGATCATCAAATGAAAGAAATAGTTCAATACTGCATTAAGTGTATACTTTCCAAAATGGCACCAATACAATGTGTGAAATAAGATGAGAAAGAAACGCTAGTGGAACATACTCCACTAACTCAAACCTATATCTAAGATAGAATATAATGGGAAAGCGTCCTCGAAAGCATGAGGGCCTACCAAATTCGGATGAATGTTCACATCCGGATCGCTGCAACTTCGTACTGTAAGCTCTAACGTCCACTTGTGCCTGCACCTAAAAGTAGATATTGTATGGGATTAGTACACACTTGTACTAAGTATGGGTATATGTAAGCACACACCAAGGACATGCATGAGTAAGAATATCTCTTTCCTAACAACATGATTTATGGAAAGTCAAGTCAGTGGACTTGCCAAATTTGGATTAGGAAAGTCAGTGGACTTGCCAAATTTGGATTAGGAAAGTCAGTGAACTTGCCGAATTTGGATTAGGAAAGTCAGTGGACTTGCCAAATTTGGATTAGGAAAGTCATGCCTTGAGAGTAACATGCATCATCAAACTTATCATTTTGCAAGCAGCACATAACGTATTGTACATATCATATCACGTAGTTCACATCATTCTTTCATATGCCATGAGACCTTATAATCATGGACTTGACATTAGGACTTCCCAAAATGAGGGCTCAACATATGGGACCTCAACTAGGGAGCCTTCTTTAGCAAACACAGAGGCTGCTTCATTCATTCATACGTACTTCATTTTCATTCATTCATATACTAGTGCAATCACTAGTCATACCTAGGATGTAGTTTAAGACTCTCATTAGGTTTGCTGTGCAATGACCAAGAATAAGCTAGTGTCATTACTTAAGTCTTGCTCACCTCTTGATTATCCTATCCTAACACCTTTGGTATCGTTCATTTCATTATGTGCATCATTTGAGGCTAGCCTTATTCTTTCTTTGGGAACTTTAACCTTAACCGACATAGATCATGTGAGCATCATGAAATCCAGTGTGTAATCCCAACACCGAAAAGAGGTGGAAGCACCGGCCAAAGTGAACCAAAACATGCTAGGCTAGATCCCTATTGGCAGTATAGGTTCAAAGACTATGAGATATAAGGAGACCATACCCGGCATGCCGGAGAGTCTCATCTCATGAGAGTAACATGAACCTCCACCCTTTTTGAAGGAAGGCATCACCGCTCATAGCTAGCCTATCGGTGCTCAGTATAAAGTTCCATTACATTCAACTCATACATCATTGAAGCTGGCTTCTAGCATGAGGACATCATAGCTCATTAGATGATTTCTCATCTCATCATTAGTATTAAGTATCATTAACTTCAATACTTTCATTAGAGTGTTCATAGAGACTGGTCTCTTTATTAGCTTTACACTCTCATAGGTGAGTACGTTTTGGTAACATTTACTTAGGCTCATTTGAGATTGCTCTCATCTTTCACATTAGCCTCTTATTATATTGTCAACTCATTCGTTAACTTTAACACGTTTGCTTTTCATAATTACTCACCCCTTCACGTGAATGTTTATTTCATCATATGCCAATGCACTTGGCCATTTAGTGTGTTTCACACTCTCACTTAACCCTTCTAGGGTTACATCATTTTATCACATACATCTTAGGCTCACCCACTTTTAAACGTATGCTAGACTTATGAGTCCACACATACAAGCCATGAGGCTTCATTCATAGTTTGTCTAAGTGATTCATGTTTACCCAAGATTATGTGGTACAACACTTATGCATCTTGTAGGTATGCCAAGATATTGATTTCGATTTTTAGAGGCAGCATTCATTAAATATTTTTTTACGTATGACTTATGTGTCAATACGGAATTGGTCAAGGGAACCCAATTTCGAATCCCTTGGGCAACACTTAATCTTATATTAAGGAGGTTGTGGGATCAATCCCCCCACAAGCTCATTCTCTTTATCTCAATTTATCTTTTAACTTTCTCTCCTATCCAAGAGGTTGTGGTTTCAATCTCCATTCACCTCATTTTATATTTCTCCTTTATTTTCTCCTAACTCTCTCATCTATTCAAGAGGTTGTGGGTTCAATCCCCACTCTCCACATTTATTTTTCTCCTTTATTTTTCTCGTAACTCTCTCATCCATTCAAGAGGTCGGAGGTTCAATCCCCACTCTCCACATTTATTTTTCTTCTTTATTTTTCTCCTAACTCTCTCATCCATTCAAGAGGTTGGGGGTTCAATCCCCACTCTCCACATTTATTTTTTTCCTATATTTTTCTCCTAACTCTCTCATCCATTCAAGAGGTTGGGGGTTCAATCCCCACTCTCCACATTTATTTTTCATTTTATTTTTTATGAATTTTTTATGTAATTTACATTTGGTGAGGTATTGGGTTCCATTTCCAACGACCTCATAATTTTAAAAAAAAACATAGTCTTTTTTTCTCACCTCTTGGCCGAGACTTCAAATTTCCAGCAAACTGGAAATTTGGTCTTTTCCAATCCATTTTTCTCTCATTCTTTTGTTGATATTTTTGTAGCATTTTGAGTGACATTCAGTCAGCCACCTTAACATTTTATGAACATCATGGTTTTAGCATTTTTACACACGCAAAACACAACATTTAACATACAAACTTCAGGCAGCAAACATAGTCAAATTTTCAGCACACACATGCTCAAAACAGTCAAATTAATAAATTTTTCCGAAATATATTTTTCATCCTTTACATGATTTACTACCACACATTCAACACATAATCACAACCAAACCTAACATTATCTACTAGAAGACATACCAACGCATGCTTTGAATCATTTAGAGGATCTAATGACAGGGGCATGCAACGGGTACAACCTTAGTCTTTCAATCGTGATTTAAACTGAACCTTAAGGGTCTCTTGGGAAAGGGACCAAGAGAGAAGGAAACCCATACCTTAATGTCGTTCAAAACTTGTTTAAATGCTGCCAATTTATCATGAAACCAAGCCTCACCACCGAAACTTCAAGCACAACCACGTCAAGAACTTGTTGTTGATTTTTGTTTTTAGCTTAGTTTTTTGTTTGAGTTTTTGTGTGTCAGTTCTTCAAGAGTTAAGAACTATTATTTTCAGTTATTTTAATGATAAAAAAATGTGAGAATGGGAGAGAGATTAGTGAGAATGAGAGGATTAGGATTATGTTTAGGATTAGGAGAGTTAGGTGGATACTAAGTCAAACTAGGACTCCTCATTATTAATTAATTTTATTATTATTATTTTTTATTAAATATATGATTTTTCTCTTACTTAAATCCGATTTTTAAATATTAATTAATTCAACTAATTCACTTAATAATAATCCTTTCTTCCACCAAGGCTCGAACCCGGGTGAAGCTAGATTTTGCTTAAAGGGTCAAATTCGGCAACCTCTACCCGAATTGCCCCTCCAACATATTAATTAATTAATTAATTAAATATCTAGGGTAATTACAATAATACCCTTAGCCTGGAAAATACCATTTTACCCCTAGACCCTCCAAACTTAAGATTACCCCTTTTTAAGTCTGGTTAAGACTCATCCGGGTAAATCTTCATATTCGGGTGCCCTACATGGCTGGACCCAACCTATCCTAGATCAACTAACTCACCAAGTTAGTTGGCCTTGTTGTTGTAGAGGTTCAGAGGTCTGGTTCTACGCGCATCAATTCGTGTGAACCCGATCTAATCTAAGAATTCTGGATACGTTAGACATTACTTAGCATAGTCATTTTTAGGGTTGTTACAAGTTAAAACCCCAATTCTTGGAGAGTGATCATGTGATTATGGGATAATTTAGATTATGGGTATTTCTAATTATTTGTTTAAATGCTATTTAGTAGTGAGTTTGATAATTAATTATGGTATAATTAAGGAATTGTGTTTGCAAAATGCAGTTCTATGTTTGTGTTCATGTCTTGCTAGGGAGAGTGGTTTTAGAACTACAATTATTGATTGATTGTTTCTGGGAATTTTGTTGACCTTGGTTCATCTTGAGAGAGTTAATCCTAAACCCAATCCCACACATTTAGCTCAAGAGAGTTAATGGATCAATGTGTGGGCTGCTCTTACTTTGCATGCTTGTTGATGTTCGAGAGAAATCACTTGATTCGGGGTAAACTTTTCTAGAGAAAACTTACCTCATATAAATACAAGCCTACTCACAAATATCTAGCTATTCACTAATAGTTGCAAGTATCCATTTGTTTATAATTGACTATAATCAATCACATCTCAAGAACCCATCTCATTATTGTTAATTAGTATTGTTGTGATTCTTTGTAGCTGTTAATCAAATCAAAATACCCCATTTGATATTTGTGTCACTCCCTAATTTAATGATGTATTTATTAAATAATTTTTATTCCTATGACTTGTTGACCATGTTCATACTTCCTAATCAAATATGAAACACGTAGCTCTCTTTGTGGGATTCAACCTCAACTCATTTAGTTGGGTCATATACTTATTTATTATAGTTGATGCTTAGGATCAGATGAAGTATCCTTGAAACATTATTAGTCATTTCTCCCTCTGATCCATTGAGGGTTAACCATGAGATGAGAAATGTCCATGTCATTAACAAGCATGGAAGTACAACACTCTTTAAACACTATTTTGGACACACCCAAAATAAACTTATTTATCCTTTCCCTAGGATCGACAACCATTGTGGGAGAATATCGAGATAGTTATGTGAAATTCAAAACATATTCCTTCATACTCTTACTTACTTCATGAAGGTTGATAAACTCAAGAACCTTAGCCTTCCTTATCTCAAGGGGAAATAGCCTATCAAGGAATGAAATTTGGACTTTACCCAATCAAGAGGACCCGCATCTTCCAACCTCCTTTATTTCAATTGATTGAACAAAATTTTTGGAATGTCGTTACTCGTGAGATAGGGACTCCTAAGTAAATTAAACAGGTAGAGTATCTAGAAGCAATATCCCTATCCCTTAATGACGTTCCCCCGTAGGACTTAGCTAGTGGATCCACATAATAGCTAGTATGTAGGTTCTACCTTGGCAAGTAGAACACCTATTTTCGGTGTGGGGTTTTATTACACCAGATTCCATGTAAGCTCTCATGGTCTATTTAAGTTATGGTTGATCATTACTAAATAATGAAGTAATGAGTGATGTATGAATTGGTCTATGATGTCCTAATAGGTTTACTAAGTAGAAGTGTAGGTATGGGAATTCACTTGTGCATTGCACTAGTAGGAATAGCAGGGTGTTGTGGAAGGTTCTTTGTAGTTATAAAATTGTATAATAACATGTATATTGAATGGATAATGGTTCTGATAAACATATCCCCATATTCAGATGTCATTCAAGATGCATGTGTTTCACTTATGATAATGGAATGTGGTGGAACGTAAAGGTAACGCGTGTGGAAAAGGTGATTTCTAAGGGTTGCTTGGTAGGGTTGGTAATATTGGATACCAACTTTACATTGCACAAGTGAACCTTAGGAAGTGCTAAAGTCCTGGTTTATTTGTAGTTTGGACCTTAGCTAGTAAATGGCTTTCAAAAATCTCATAAATGCATATTTTTCATATAAAGGTCCCTTTATCATGATTTAATGGTTTTTCTGCATTTCTCCATACTTAGTGCCTTAATTGTATTAACCCCTTTCTCCTTTTCTATTATGAGTATAGGTTCCAGCTAAGTGGTTTGCTTCTACATCCTTGAAGAAAGCTTGGACTTCTTATCTCCAAGACTTGTGGTAGGTCCTCAAAGATCAAAGGACTAATGCATTTGATGCCACTTTATTATTTCCCTATTGATGTAATAGACATAGTAGTCTTTCCTATGTACATTTATTCTATATGAATATTGTGTATAAAGGGATAAGGACCCTATTCGAAGAATTTATGTTGTATTTGTATGAGTAGATGGTGTATGTGTGACGATGCTATTAGATTCCTACTATTTTGCTTTATGAAAATGAAGTATGAAATTCTATATTTAAAAAGTTTTAAACTCCGCTTTATTTCAAGTTGATTATGCTGTGACGATTATGCTAAGGGCTTGTATAAGACCTCATCGAGGTTGAATACTCCGGTAATGTCTAATGGGTGCTCTCCGATCGTTACAAACTTGGTTTTAGAGAATAAGGTTATTTGGATAATATTAGGGTTGATGTCATACACACCACGTCTAGTGGGGTCTTGTTCATAAATGTGATGCGCACCACATTTATAAATAAGAGGCTATGAGATGATTAGGAATCTTCATTTCTTCATCATTCTATGATCATGCTTTAATTCCAATCTATATCTAGTCCTCTTCTTCTAATCCTTTTCTTTTGATTATAGACTATTAATACAAGAAGGAAAAATGCTAGGAGTGCCGAGGAGGAGAATGTGAATGATGCGTTTCCCCCTCAAGCTCCTCAAAAATCTCAAGTCCCTATTGAAGAGGGTGTTATGTCCAATGTTGAGATAATGCCTTCCATCTATAGTTTGACTCAAGTACTGCTTACTCAAGTTACTAGGGATGCTAGGGTACAAGTGAACCCCAGTGCTAGCACAACTGCTTCAAGGATAAGGGATTTCACAAGGATGAATTCCCTTATTTTCTTTGGCTTCAAGATTGAGGAGGACCCGCAAGGGTTTATTGATGAAGTCTTCAAAGTGATATATGCTATGGGTGTGTTTTCTCAAGAAAAGGTGGAACTAGACGCTATTACTTTAAAGATGTGGGTCAAGTTTTGTATAAGCAGTGGAAAGGGGAGAGGACCATTAGATAAGGTCCGGTTATTTGGGCGACATTCAAAACTGACTTTCATTGATAGGTTCCTCCCCTTGGAATTAAGGGAGAGGAAAATCCAAGAATTCATTAATATTTGTCAAGGGGGTATGAGAGTGAAGCAATATAGCCTCAATTTCACTCAACTATCCAAACATACTCCTATAATGGGGGAGGATTCTAGGGTAAATATGAACAAATTTGTAATGGGGGTATGCAATCTTGTGGTGAATGAATGTAGGTCGTCTATGATAATTACAAGCATGGACATCTCTCGTCTTATGGTCCATGCCAAACAAATTGAGGAACAAAAGCTTAAACAAGTTGGTAGAGAGTTGAAAAGGTCAAGGCCCGAAGAAGGAAATTTTTTCCAAGGCTAGGTTTGAAGTACAAGACAAACCAAGGTTCAAAAAGAGTTCTTCTAATCCAAGTCCCTCTAATTCTTTTTGTCACGACTGGAATCTAGACCCCAGACGAGACCGGCGTCGTTGACCTCTCAGAGGTCGCAGAGAAGCCTACATACGTCATTCTTACTTCATCTAGGTTAAATTTAGCGGAAAATTTGAACTTTTTGTTTTCTTATTTCATGCTAAACATTTCAAACTTAACATCATGGGCGTTCACAAACCAGCCATCTAATATAGAGATAATCAAATGAAAGAAACAATTCATAATTGCATTAAATATATTTTTGCCAAAACGGCACCAATACAAAGTATGAAATGAAAGTGGAAAGAAACACTAGTGGAACATGCTCCACTAGCTAAAGCCTACATCTAAGCTAGATAAGAATGGTAGACATCCTCGAAAGCATGAGGGCCTACCAAGTCCGAATGAAAGCTCCACATCCGGATAGCTGCAACGTCAACCTATAAGCTCTAGCGTCCACCTGTGCCTGCACCTTAAAAATATAGAGTTGTATGGGATTAGTACACACTTGTACTAAGTATGGGTATATGCAAGCACACAACAAGGACATGCATGAGTAAGAATAGCTCTTTCCTAACAACATGATTATGGAAAGTCAAGTCAGTGGACTTGCCAAATTGATATTAGGAAAGTTAGTGAACTTTCCAAATTTGTATTAGAAAAGTCAGTGAGCTTTCCAAATTTTTATTTGGAAAGTTAGTGAGCTTTCCAAATTTGGATTAGGAAAGTCATACCATGAGAGTAACATGCATCATCATACTTATCATATTGCACATAGCACATAACATCTTACATATAGCACATATCATATTGCATATAGCACATAACATCTTTCATATCATTCATTCATATGCCATGAGACCTTGGAATCATGGACTTGACATTAAGACTTCCCAAAATGAGGGCTCAACATATGGGACCTCAACTAGGGAGTCTTCTTTAGCAAACAGAGAGTCTACTTCATTCATTCATACATACTTCATTTTATTCATTCATAAGCCAGTGTAAACACCAGTTATACCTAGGATGTATTTTAAGACTTTCATCGGGTTTGCTGTGCAATGATCAAGAATAACCTAGTGTCATTACTTGAGTCTAGCTCACCTCTTGATTATCCTATCCTAACACCTTTGGTATCGTTCATTTCATTATGTGCATCATTTGAGGCTGGCCTCATTCATTCATTGGGAACTTTAACTTTAACCGACATAGATCATGTGAGCATCATGAAATCCAGTGTCTCCCCCACACTGAAAAGAGGTGGAATCACCGGCCAAAGTGACCCAAAACATGCTAGCGTACATGGGAATTGAACCCCGCCAGATCCCTATATTGGCAGTATAGGTTCGAATACTAGGAGATATAAGGAGACCCATACCCGGCATGCCAGACAGTCTCATCTCATGAGAGTTACGTGAACCTCCGCCCTTCCCGAAAGAAGGCATCACCACTCATAGCTAGTCTATCGGTGCTCAGTATAAAGTTCCATTACATTCAACTCATACGTCATGGAAGCTGGCTTCTTATATGAGGACATCATAGCTCAATAGATGATTTCTCATCTCATTATTAGTATTAAGTGTGTTAATCTCAATACTTTCGTTAGAGTGTTCATAAAGACTGGTTACTTCATTAACTTTACACTCTCATAGGTGAGTACGTTTTGGTAACATTTACTTGGGCTCATTTGAGATTGTTCTCATCTTTTACATTAGCCTCATATCATATTGTCACCACATTCATTAACATTAGCACATTTGCTCTTCATAAATACTCACCCCATTTTACGTGAATGTTCATTTCATCATATGCCAATGCACTTGGCTATTTGTGTGTTTCACACTCTTACTTAACCCTTCTTGGGTTTCATCATTTCATTACATAATAATCATTTCATCGTATGCCAATGCACTTGGCCAGTTAGTGTGTTTTACACTCGTACTTAACGCTTTTAGGGTTACATCATTCATTACATACATCTTAGGTTCATTTATTTTTAAACGTATGCTAGACTTATGGGTCTATACATACAAGCCATGAGGCTTCATTCATAGTTCGTTAAGTGACTCATATCTTCCTAAGATTATGTAGCACAAGACTTATGCATCTTGTATCTATGCCAAGATCTCGATTTCGATCTAAGTAGGTGGCATTATTCTTGAACATTTAATTCACGTATGACTTATGTGTCAATACGAAAATTTGGGAAAGGGAACCCAAGTTCAAATCCCTTGAACAACACTTTAATATTTTTTTTTTCTTTAATTTCAGTCCTTTAAGGCATTGGGACCCGAGATCGAGCCCCAACAGTATCGCCTCTTTTCTCTTTATTTTTCTTTTACTCGTTTGGGACTGAGAGGTTGTGGGGTCGAACACCCATAACCTCCTTATTTAAATTTCATTTAAATGTTGACAATTTTTGCGTTGGCAGTGAGGTTGTGGGATCGAACCCCCATAACTTTACTTTATTTTCTTTTTATTTCTCCCCTTTTCGCCTAGAGGTTGTGGGTTCGATTCCCACTCCTCACTTTTCTTTTTTTCTACATTTTTCTCTTAACTCCCTTCACTGCCTTGAGGTCATGGGTTCGATTCCCACGCCTCACCTTTCTTTTCTTTTTATTTTCCCTTTCTCCTTTACTCTCCTTCCCAGCCTTGAGGTCGTGGGTTCGATTCCCACGCCTCACATTCCTTTTCTTTTATTTTTCCTTTGCTTCCACTCACTGCCTGGAGGTCGTGGGTTCGATTCCCATGCCTCCCATTTTATTTTATTAATTTTCTTGTACCTGAATTTTCAGCCAGCACACCCAAGATTGATTCCCCTTGACCCCATTTCCCTTTTCACGTTTTTAAGGCAAATTCACGGATGAGGTCACAGGTTCGAATCCTGGTGGCCTCATCCCTTTACACTCAAATAATTTCCAGATTTATTCTTCTACATTTAGCCTAAACTAAACTTGTAAGTTTGCTGGAAATTTAGTCCTTTTTTAGCTTATTTTCACCAACATTTTCACTTGAAATCTTAGGGAAATTCATAGATCGTTTAACACTTTTTGGGGTGCGTTTTTCATAGATTCGTTTAGCAAAAAGATTTGTACTCAAATAAGCCACACTTTCATTTTAATGAACATCACGATTTACATAGGTTTATGCACGTAAAATAAAAACTATAACATTATCAATTTTGGAGCCTTAATCCGAGAACACATAGTCACTGCCACATTTTTGCACACACATGCACATAGTTTCAGAACACATAGGTTGTCTTTCATACGATTTCAAGTACACAAACATAATCATATTCATCACGAAAACATAATATACACCTAAATCTACGAGCAATCATACCCAACCTACGATTCATTGGTAGCTAGTGACAGGGGAATGCAAAAGGGGAACAATCCTAGTTTCTGGATGAATAATATGAACCTTAAGGGGTCTCTTGGGAAAGGGACCAAGAGATAAGAAAACCCATACCTTTTTGATGTTAAACCCTTGACTTTATGCCTAAAAAAGTCACCCAAGAACACGTCTAAGCCTCCTCAATGTCAACTCCACTCGAATGACAACCTCCCTTAGCCTAGTGTGCGATTAACGTTTGTTTTCTTGTGATTTCGTGTGAGTTCTTCATGTGTGAAGAACTTGGTTTATTTTTCTGCTTTTGTATCTTATTTTGGAAGAGAAATTTTGTGGGAAAGAAGAAGAGAGATTGAGCGTGAGAGTGGAGAGATAAACGTGAGAGAGTGGGAGTTGTAGGAGGCTTAGGAGTCTAGTTTTAGGACTTAGTCAATAGGGTTTTGTTTATTTAATAAAAATCTGATTTTTATTTTATTTTAAATCAGATAACGAATAATAATTATTAATTAATCACATTAATTCAATAGCTTAAATAAAAATCATATTAATTCATTGCTCCCACATAGGTTCGAACCCGGGGGGAGCAAGACTTCACTTCAAGAGCCCAATTTCGGCCCTCTCTCCCCAAATTGTCCCTCCACCTTATTAATTAAATAATTAATTATATATTTAGGGTAATTACGATACTACCCTTAGACAGGAAAAAGACCATTTTACCCCTGGACCCTTCAAACCTAAGATTTCCTCATTTTAAGTCCGGTAAAGACTCCTTCGAGTAAATCTTCGTATTCGAGAGCCCTACATGGTTGGACCCAACCTTTACAAGCTCAACTAACTCCCCAAGTTAGTTGGATTTGCTGTAGCAAGGGTTCCGAGGTCTGGTTCTACGTGCATCAATCCATGTGAACCCTGGTCTTATCGTAGGCATTCTTGACACATTAAGCATTACTTATCTTATCCATTTTTAGGGTTGTTACACTTTTAAGCCAAATCAAGGGAGTAGGACTATCCCTAAGCCTCAAGGAGGCAATACGAGTTGTCCTTTTGTTGAAAGAGCTAGTTGTGTCAAGTGTACTAAAAATCATGAAGGGTATTGTCTTGTCAGTATGGGTGTTTGATATAGATGTGCAAAAAGTGGTCACCAATTAAAAGATTGTCCAATCCATATGACCAAAGAGAAAGAAGGTAACCAATATCCCACTAATGGTCCCTAACTACGATGCTCCCAAAAATAATCACTTTTATGCTCTCCAATCCCGAGGTGATCAAGAGAGTTTTCCGGATGGTGTTACTGGTATGTTGCAAGTATTTTAAATAAATGTTTATGGATTGTTGGATCCCGGTGACACGTTGTATTTTGTAAATCATTTAGTGGCTATAAAATTTGATATGCTTCCCGATGTCTTAGATGAACCTTCTTCGGTTTATACCCCGGTGGGTGATTCTGTAGTTGCTAAAAGAGTTTATGGGGGTCGTCCCATTTCATTTCCCAATAGAGTCACATTGGTTGATTTGGTAGAAATTTATATGTTGGACTTTGATGTTATTTTTGGGATGGATTGGCTACATTCTTGTTTTTCTTCCATCAATTGTAGAACTCGACTGGTAAAGTTTCAATTTCCTAAATGAACCTCTTTTAGATTGGAAATGGGGAAACTTAGCTAAAAAAAGTCGAATAATTTCATGTCTTAAAGCTTGTAAGTCTATTTCTAAGGGATGTCTCTATCATATTGTTAGATTCAAGGATCTTGAGTCCGAGATTCCTCAATTAGAGTCGGTCCCCGTAGTGAAAGATTTTCTTGAAGTCTTTCCTGATGATTTGCCCGGGATTCCTCCCGAATGAGAAATAAATTTTTGCATTTATTCATTGCCAGACTCAAAACCCATCTCAGTTCCTCCTTACCGAATGTCCTCGACCAAGTTGAAGGAATTAAAGGCTCAACTTAAGGATTTGCTACATAAGGGTTTTATTCAACCAAGCATGAATCCATGGGGTGCCCTGGTTTTATTTGTGAAAAAGAAAGATTGGTATCTTCGAATGTGTATTGACTACCGGCAATTGAACAATGTCACTATAAATAATAAGGATCCACTCCCTCGGATTGATAATTTGTTTGCCCAACTCTAAGGAGCAAACTAATTGTTGAAAATTTATTTGAGGTCGGGTTATCACCAACTAAGAGTTAGAGGTGATGATATTTTAAAAAGGGCATTCTGATCTAGATATGATCATTTTGAATTCTTATGATGTCCTTTGGTCTTATAAATGCCCCAACGTCTTTCATGGACCTTATGAATCGAGTTTTTAGAAATTATGTTGATTTGTTTGTCATTGTCTTCATTAACGTTGTCTTGATATACTCTAAGAGTGAGAATGATCATATGAACTATTTGAGGATATTGTTGCAAATCCTCAAGGATAACCAACTTTTTGATAACTTTAATGAATATGAATTTTGGTTGAGATCGGTTTCTATTCTTTGACACATTGTTTCTAGTGAAGGGGTAGAGGTTGATCTGAGAAAGATGAATGTGGTCAAAAATTATCCTAGACCTTTGAGTCCTACCAACATCCGAAGCTTTTTGGGTTTGGGAGGGTACTATAAGAGGTTTGTTGAGGGATTTTTCTCTAACGCCTTTCCATTAACGACCTTAACCCAAAAGAAGTCCATGTGCGAATTGTCAGAATCATGTGAGAAGAGCTTCCAATTATTGAAACATAAAATCACCTCCGCTACGGTGTTAACCTTACCGGAGGGTACTGAAGGGATTGTGTTTTATTTTGAATCTTCTCGAGTAGGTTTGGTTTGTGTCCTCATGCAACATGGTTATGTGATAGCATACATCTCTAGGCAACTCAAGGTTCATGAGAAGAACTATCCGACTCATGATCTTTAACTAGTAGCCTTGGTATTTGCTTTGAAAATATGGAGAAAATCTCAATAAGTAGTGCATGTAGATGCGTTCACCTATCACAAAAGTATGCAATATGTGTTCAACCAAAAAGAGTTAAGCCTCCAGCACCGAAGGTGGTTAGAACATTTGAAATATTATGACATGAGTGTCCTCTACCATCCCGGAAAATCCAATGATATCGGGGATGCTTTGAGTCGTGTGTCCATGGGTAGTGTAGCCAATCATGAAGATGAGAGAAAGGTGTTAGTCCGTGATGTGCATAGGGTTTCCCGCTTTGGAGTTCGTCTTCATAAGGGTGGTGTGATGATCCAATCTAGCTTCAAGTCTTTCTTAATGGTTGATGTGAAATCCAAGCAACACCTTGATCCCATATTGATAGAAAGACTATGTACTTGGTAATTTCGTTGAAGCTTTTTCCAAGGGGGAGATGAGGTACTTAGATATAAAGGTAGGTTGTGTGTGTTGGATGTGGATGACTTAAGAAGGAAAATTTCAGAACATTCCCATGATATGCGATATTCCATTCATCTGGGTTCCACTAAGATGTACCGCGAATTGCGGGAGATCTATTGGTCGAATGGTTTCAAAAGGGACATAGAGGAGTTTGTGGCTAAATGTCCAAATTATCAACAAGTCATGGCCGAACATCGAGGGCCGGGAGGCTTGACTCAAGGCATAAAAATTCCCACCTGGAAGTATAAAGATGTCAATATGAACTTTGTTTTGGGCTTTCCTCGTACTCGAAGGCAACATGATTCTATTTGGGTCATTAATGATAGAATGACCAAGTCGGACCACATTATTTCCATCAAGACTACTTATTCGGCGGAGGAATATTATAAATTGTACCTTAATGAGATTGTGAGATTGCATGGGGTCCCCTTATATATCTTCTCTGATAGGGGTACTCAATTTACTTCTAACTTTTTCAAGGCATTCCAAAGTGGACTTTGTACCAATGTCAAGCTTAGTAACGCATTTCACCCACAAACAGATGGTTTGGCAGAACAAACCATCAAAACCCTAGAATATATGTTGAGGTCATGTGTCATTGACTTCAAGGGTAACTAGGATGACCATCTACCATTGATTGAATTTTCCTACGATAATAGCTATCACTCAAGTATTGACATGGACCCATTTGAGGCTCTTTATGGGAAAAGATGTATATCATCGATTTGGTGGTTTGAGGTAGGTGAGTTTGATCTAATAGAACCCGAAGTAGTTTATGAGTCCGTGGAGAAAGTCTAACTCATAAGGGATAGATTAAAGATAACCCAAAGTAGGCAAAAATCCTATACCAACAATAGAAGGAGGGACCTTGAATTTATGGTAGGTGACTTGGTCTATTTAAAGATATCACCCATGAAAGGGGTGATGAGGATTTGGATGAAAGGGAAACTTAGTGTGGGGCCCTGTGATAATTGGCAACCCATCAGAAGTGTTGCCTATAAGTTGAAATTACCTATTGAATTGGCTCCGATAAACCGAGTGTTCCATGTGTCAATGCTCAAAAAGTACATGGGCGATCCTATGTCTATCCTTCCTCTAGAACATTTAGGGATTGATGCTAACCATTCCCATGAAGAGATCCTGCTCAATATTTAAGACCGGCAAGTGAAGAGGTTAAGAAATAAGAAAGTAGTTTCCGTTAAGGTCTATGGAGGAACCATCTATTGGAAAGCTACTTTGGAGGCTGAGGACGATATAATGTCCCGTTATCCTCATCTCTTTCCTTCTAGTCCTATTCAAACATAAGGTAACAACTTCCTCCTTAAATTAGTGTTTTTGTGAGTCATGTGTGCTATGTGTAGAATTTCATGATTTGCCCTATATGTTTCATGTTCTAGTGAAAATTAATGTTTTAGAATATATATTGAGTTTTCATAATACTTATGTTTCTCATGTTGAATTGTATGTAGTATGAGAGTTGAATTTTGATTCACGAGGTGAGCATGTTGTAGAAGTGTGAAGAGATCACACTTTTGCTGTAAATTGTTGTGTTGAGAATAAATAATGTTGGAGAAATTAGTTCCTCCCATATTTATGTGAGTTAACAAGTGCTTGCATATTGAGTTGGTAGAAGTAGTTCCTACCTACTCGAGTTGTATGGACAGGTTGTGGGTTGATGAACATTTCATACTGTGAGTGTGATTCAAGTGATAACTAGTGAAATTTTGATTCGTGCACATTTGGAAATAATGTTTAGGTTGTGTGGGCTTTTGATATGGTGTTTCTAACTTAGTTTGGTTCTTTGGTCGACATCAGAGACGAATGTTCCCAATGGGGAGATATTGTAACACCCTGTATGTCTAATGACCTATACTAGAGACAAAACTATAGCCTAACATCTTAAGAAAGTCTAAACATAAGGATATGGTCCTAAACTAAGCTTCCTAAGCTTGAACTAAGGTTTCAATACCTAAACGTCAAGGTACGAAAAGCTAGGACCCTCCGAAGGGTCTATGGGAGAACCCAAGGAAGAGTCTAAAAAGCGGTCAAAAACCAGCTTGGTCCACGAGGACCATTCACAATAGACTCACGCCCCGTCAATGGGATTCGTGAGTCCATACTGAGTCTCCACCACCTTTTCCCCCAAAAACCATGCATCAGTCCCAATTGATGAGTGACCAATACGGTCCGTCAATGCATTGACACGCCATCAACGGAGACTTGTCAATGGGTACTGATCATTGGCCCAAGACACAACTTAATGAAGGTTAGTTAGGTAATAAGTTTATCATTTAAACAACGGTTAAGTACGACTTCAATTTGTTAGTTAAGTACATTAAAGATTATTAAAATAATAAAACAAGTCTTCCCCATTATAACTCCCAACCAAAAATCAAAAACCACTTTTCCTCTCTAAAAAATTCTCTCTCTAACCTACCATTGAATAACAAGGAAAAACTCAAACTAGGGAACTCAAGATTCACCCTTTTTCACTTAAAACTCGTAGACTAACACCAAAAAAGGTATGGGGATGTTTATTCATGGATTAGATTCTCCATGAAGCCCTTCAAAACTTTTATTTTTAGTATCGAAATTGTAACCAAAAAGTAGGGCTTGTGATCTAGCCATGGGTTCACTCAAAATTGTTTTTTTTATGTTATGTGACTTATATTATGAATATATTGGTCATAATTGATGATTTATATTGTGAAAATCTCCCAAGAATGCATGTGTACCCTATGACCTTATTTCATGAATGTTGTTGAATGAATTGAGTAGATATGAACATGGTGAATTGTGATTGAAGATTTTCTAGTTATAGAATCTTGTTTTCATGCCTATTGTGATGTCTATGGGTGTATTAGTTAGACATTAGTCTTCACCTTGAAAAAGGGTGTAAATTCTAAGGTTTGTATATATGTTGGAGAATGTGTACATGAACTTTGAGTTTGCGTGCAAGGTACATGTCTTATGAAAGATTGCAAGTAAGGTATTGTGGGATGATTTCCACTCTCTTGAACCTTAATTATTATGTTTAATTAATTATGTATAACGAGTCTAATATCTTGTATTTATTGATAGTATAGTTCTCATGAAAATACTATGATTGATTTTGTGAAAGTGCTACTCACATATGTTTGTCGATTATAGGATGAAAGTGTGATCTCAACTAATGAATCTAAGAGCTTTATGTTGAATTGTATTGAATGAAGAGGAGATATTTCTTCACACATGTAGATGCAATTAAAAAGACTAATGCTAGTAAATTGGGAAAGTATACTAAGCACCAAGAGAATATGGCCAATGAGGAAAAGACCTTCTGTCAATGCAAAAGGTTGGGTCATCCTTGAGATACTCATGAGATGTGGACTCCACCGTTAATTCAATAGGTAGAGTCTCTAGAAGCAGTATACTTATCCCTCAACTACGTGCCTCCGTAGGACTTAGCTAGTGGATCCACATAGTATCTAGTATGTAGGTTATACCTTGGCAAGTAGAATACCTCTTTTCGGTTGGGGCTTTATGACACAAGATTCCATGTAAGATATCGTGATCTATGTCGGTTATGGTTTATCTTCCCTAAATAAAGAAGTAAAGAATGAAGTATCACCTAGTCTATGAAATCCTAATAGGTTTACTAAGTAGAAGTGGGGGTATGAGACTTCAATTGTACATTGCACTAGTAGGCTTAAAATGTGTGTTGTGGGAGGTTATTTTTAGTTATGAAATGGTATGACAAAATATATAATGAATGGATAATGGTTGTGATGAACATATCCCTATATTCAATGTGGTTCATGATGCATGTGCTTCACTTATAATTCGGAATGTGATGGAATGTAAAGGTAACACGTGTGACCAAGGTGGTTACTACGGGATGCTTGGTAGGGTTGGTATTATGGGATGTCAACTTTGCACAAGTTGACCTTAGGAAGTGCTAAAGTCATGCTTTCATTGTAGTTTTTACATTGTTGGGGATATTGCTTTATATATTGTGTTGGTGATGTAAATGTCTTTCAAAAACCTCATATATGCATACTTTTCATATAACGGTCCCTTCTCATGATTTAAAGGATTTTGTGGATTTCTTTATACTTAGTGCATTTATTGTACTATCTTGACATGCCCTTAAAATGAACTAGGATATATAGAGCCTCATATGAGCCTAAAAAGGTTAATAACATATAAATAATTTATTTGAAGTCATTTAGAGGTTAAACGTCAAAGAATGTCCAAGACGTTTGAAAGTTGGTCTTTAGATGTGCGAGCGAGTCCTTGTATGTTTGCCCTGTTTTTATGTGTTGTTTGGAGTTGAAAAGAAGTGAATTTGACCCTAGTAACTTAATAGACATGTTAAGGATCAAAACATCCGGGTACGACTCCCCGAGGACCACCTGAAGGGACCCTAAGGAGGACCCAAACATTGGAAAAAAGCTGCCCAAGGCAGCGAGCAGGACAAGATTTGGACTTATCCTGTGCGACGCGCGCCTAGCATGCACCCACTGCCAAAAAAATTATTTGGGGCAGAACTGGGAGGCTGCCCCGCGACGCGCAGCCACTTCCCAGATCTGGTTGCGTTGTTTTTAAGCCAATTTTGACATGTCTAAAAGTCCCAATTTATATGGGGGTGCTTTAGTAACTTAGGGGGACGTTTATTAACTGATTTAGGACATTTTTAAACCCTTTTCCAAGTCAAAACCCCAACACCCATTAAGAAATCAAATTTCCAAAACATTCTTCTCTTCAAAAAAACCCCAAAACCTCCATTGAAGACCAAGCTCAAGAACAAGAAATGAAGTTGGATTCTTGGAGCTTTTTTCTCAGATTTTCATTGGCTTTTTAATGTATAAGGTATGGTAATCATCCATCCCTATATAACCATTCATCTATGGAGTCCTTTCAAAGCTTTTTCCAAACATGATTCTAAGTCAAAAATTGTATCTTTCAATCTAGCCATGGGTTCAAATTGATTTCAAAAGCATTCTAATGATGAATATATGTTTAGTTACTAACTTTATGATGAATTTATATCCATTTTTACGACAAACCCATGATCCTCATAATTTCTCAAATTGGCCTATAATGTGGGTCTTGTGATGTTGATTTCATGTTTATAGAATTGTGATAAGATTGTATTGAATTGCTTATTTCTATTACTATCTATATCAATTAAATATGAATTATGGAGGAATGATCAAAGATGATTATTATCTTGGAGATTTTTAAGTTGACCTATTTCCTCTAGTTAGCTTAGAATGTATATTCAATTGTGTTGATTGGTATGGTCCGCTTATGGTGGTGCTTATATTCTTATAAATATTTTGTGTAATAATCATGGCCTTTAAGGCATTAGATGCAATATGAATTTATATGATGAATCTCATGTTTAGGAAGTTGAAGGATTTAGCCTTAATTCTAATATCATGTTCTAAGTGAATTGATGTTATGTGAAGTATATAAATAGTCCTCCAAACTAGTTGCATGACCGAGGTGTCGAGGTGATGTTATATGTATATGTGTGATGATCACGTTAGGGTTAGGTGGTCTACATGGCTAGTGATGAAGAATATCCTTGTAGCATGACCCGTACCTATATGAACCCTATATGAATGTGTAATCAAAGTATGCTAGGAGTGTTCTATTCTGTTGTTGAATATGTACTTGCCTCCTATGATGTAATGTGAGTGTGTGTAGTCAAGTATTTAATACTCTAGATGTGTTTGACTCAAGACTTTGAGGAATGTTGTACATGTGTTGTGATATTTTGAGGGTAGCTTCCTCAATGCTATGTGATATCCGTTATGTGTTCATATTGACCAATGTACACACACACTTCATGCATATCTATGAGTAGGATAGATTTATGATGACTAAGGAAAGGATCGTTCTCCTATGCATCAGTACCTATTTCTATGCATGTAAAGTATATGATTTATGAAGTTATGAACATGTGTGCATAAAGGTGTTTATGTGAAGGAAGATCTCACATATATATACACACACATGCATGTATGAATATGATATGATTATGTGAAAGGACATTCTCACATAAGGTAGGTTCTATGGTGAATGTAGAATTCTCACCCTAGATACCTTTGAGCTATATGATATATGAGGGAGTAAGTCCCTAAGGCCTATTATTTATGAAATAATGTTATCTAAAATCTTAATGATATACAAAAAGGGAGTTATTGCTTAGCACCGAGTGAACATGACAAATGAGAGTGGGATCTTCATGTTAGTAAGTTCGGCTTTCCACAAAGAGAACCTTCACATTTAGTAAGTCTGGGTTCCCAACATAGATGTTGTCTCATTATATGGATACCTCCACACTAGTAATTCATGGTTTCTATAAGCAATCTCCATGTTCCATAACTACGTGCCCCCGTAGGTTATGCTTGTGTAAACCACTTATCTAGCTATGTACGATTGGTTACACCTCAGGGCAAGTGTTAACCCTCTCTTTTTTGTGTATAGGAGTAGAACACCGGATTCCAAATAGCTCACATGGTCTATGTCAGTTATAGCCAAATCCCCCAAAGTATATAATGAACTAAGAAAAGATTATGGACTCTAATAACAACTCCTTGAGAGGATTTCTTAGTATAGGTAGGATTATGTCCCCAACCCATGAATTGCACAAGTGAACTTCAAGAAAGGATAAGATTAGTACATATATACAAGCAAGACTTATGTGATGTTATGTATGAATGCATTGTTAAGTGACTTTGCTATGACTAAGACATGAATTATGGGTATGTGTGTGAATTATACTTATGGCTTCTAAATGGGTGTACTTAGTATATGTGGGGGTATGGGACTCCATGTGTACATTGCACAAGTAAGCTTTTGAAGGGGTTATGAGGGTGGTTTACTTATGGTATGAACTAGAATGAGTTATGACTAAGGTTGTAGTAAAGGCAAGAGTCCTTATATGATGGCATGAAGTATGTGGCCTTATGTCTAGGTATGAATGAAAGAGTTATGACTTGTTAAGTATGTTATGCCTAATCTAGGGTGACTTCTTAAATACACTTGGTGAAAGTAGTATTATGGTATGCTACCTACACATTGCAATAGTGTGACTAAGAAGTTGTCTTAGGTGATGGTCTTTATGTGAAGTTGATGTCTATGATATGCTTATGACTTGTGAATATATGTTGTTGTGTTTATGAAGCATATCTATGAAAGACTATTGTAAGGTAACCTCAAGGTGATACATTGTACTAAGTACACTTGAGGGTCACTTAAGGAAGGAAGTAAGATAAAAAGAGAAGTAATGTATTGTATGTATTGAATATGCCGCAAGTATGATAAATGGATTTATGTGCTATTATGAGTAGTATCCATGTCTATATGATGTATGTGAACTATATTGAGCTTATATATTCCAATTTTTATGAAGTTTACTAAAAAGACATGATTCATGATTTCTAACTAAATGTCCTCTTTAAATACATGTTTTTTCATGGTTGTCATACTTAGTACATTCTAATACTAATACCATTCTTCTTCGTTTGTTTTACACAAAGTGTAGGTGGTGATGACTAGATAATGTCTCCTAAGTGAAGAGCTTGGATAGATCTCCCAAGTTCAAGTAAAGGGACCCTTATTATTCAAGGGTTTCGTATGTCAAGATATTCTTAAAGTTAATGTGACAGTTTAGATATTATTTTATGTTGTTAAGGGTCGTGTCCCTATTCTATTCTAGTGAATTGTGCCTTAAGATGGCAAAGAGACTTAGAGTCTAACTATGTATTATGATATTTTATATATATATGAAGTAATGTTCTAGCATATGATGTGCTATGAAAAGTTTTAAATTTTCTGCTACTGTTATTACAATTATGCAATGAAAGATGTCTTGCGGGTCGTAACATAACTTCTTTATCCTTTTCTATTATGATTATATGTTACGGCTAAGTGGTTTGCTTCTACATCCTTGAAGACAGCTATGACTTCTTCTCTTCAAGACTTGTGGTAGGTCCTCAAAGATCCGAGGACTAATGCATTTGATTCCACTTTATGATTTTCCTATTGATGTGATAGACTTAGTAGTCTTTCCAATGTACTTTTGTTCTATAAGACTATTGTGTCTAAAGGTATAAGGACCCTATTTGAAGACTTATGTTGTGTTCGTATTACTAGATTGTGTATGTGTGACGATGGTATTAGATTCCTACTATTTTTCTTTATGAAAATGAAGTTTGAACTTCTAGTGTAAGAATTTTTAAATTCCGCATTATTTCGAGTTCATTGTGCAATGACGATTATGCTAAGGGATTGTGTAAGACCATATCGAGGTTGAATATGTCTGTAACGTCTAGGGGGTGCTCTCTGGTCATTACATTCTTGTTCCACATTCCCCTTCACATTCCTTCTATAAAAAGATCTTCGAGTAGCCATATTATGTAGATGATCGGATAAGGATTATAGATAGACCTCACAAAGTTAAACTGTAATACCTGGGATGAAAAAAGTCAAGAAAATTTCAATTTTCTCTGACCTACTGTCAAGAACAACAATACCATCAATGACATGTAGGTGGGAAGATGGTCTGTTGATTGTGGTGTGTCCCAACGTTACCTATTTACACCCATGTAGATAGGATCTCTTAGTAGTTGAAGATTATAGATTGGTAAGGCCTGATGTTTTAAGGACAAAGTCTTTATTTCATTATACTTTTCATATTTGTTTTTGACCATTGTGTACGAGTTACGTCTGAATTTTTTTCTATTGGATTAGATGGTTTTTTAGTCAAGTGTTGTAGACTTCCACTTTACTTTTATAAAACTTATGTACATGAAATGTTGTCTTTATCTATTTTGTTCATTTATTATATTATGAATGCTAAGTGATTTTTATGGAGCATCTTGGGGTCTTATACACCATATTACATCTAGGGTGTACCCTTGGATCATGACAAACTTGGTAATCAGAGCACAATGTTTAGAAAGGTCCTACTATATCTAATATGCCATATTGAGTAGAGTATTTTTTCATGAATGTGAAGCGTGCCACATTTATGATTGAGAGGATATAAGTTAGAAAACTCCACTTTTTTTATTGATCTAAAGTCGTGCGATAGAGTTTAATTCTAGGCGTCTTTCTCTCCTAACATGTTTACTCTTTTTCAAAATATGCCTCTACAGAGTAATCTCCTGAGAAGGAATAGGAATATTTGTGAAAATTTGAGACAAGAGGTTCCCCAAGTACCGGTCAACCCATTTGATGAGAAAGTGAGTAATGATGAGTTTCGAGCCACAAATCACGCATTGGACCAAGCTATGAGGATCAAGAAAATATAGAGGTTGTGACTCATATGAACCCAACGGTGGGTACGAAAGTAAGAAGGGTGAGGGACTTTATTAGAATGAATGCTCCACAATTTCATGGGTCTAACGTTGAGGAAGATCCTCAAGAATTCATTAATAAAGTGTATAAGTTATACATGATCATGGGAGTGATGCAGGTGGAAAATGTAGAATTAGCCGCTTAGAAACTTAAGGGTGTTGCTCAACTTTGGTTCAGCCAATAAAAAGAAGAGAGGGTGGTTGATGACGGTCCTCTTGATTAGGACAAATTTAAGGTTTGTCTTCTTGATACGTTCTTTACCCTTGATTTGAGGGAGGCAAAAGTATTTGAATTTTTTAACCTTCGCCCCAAGGAGATATGAGTGTGATGGAGTATTCTTTAAAATTCACACAATTTTCTAAATATGCCCAAAGTATGGTTGCCGATCCAAGGGCAAAGATGAGTAAATTTTAATCGGGTAATTCTGCTTAGTGGTCAAAGAATGCCTAATCTCCATGGTTGTTAAGTAGATTGATGTTTACTAGTTAATGATACATGCACAATAAAAGGAGAAACTATGGATTCAAAGAGGGAAAAAGGAACGGTGAGTCTTCACATTCAAGATCTAACGAAGTAAATTGTTCTCATGGTAGGGGTGGTAGTGAGGAAATGTGTTTCGAGCGTAGGGAGCGTGGTAGAATACATGATGAGTCCACATGTTGGGATCATTTATTGCTATATTTTAATCGAATAGTATCCTCAAATTCTTATTTTTATCTCAATAGCTGATGAAAACAATTGAGTTTCAGGTATTTGAGGATCTAAGGAAAGCATTGTCACTATGTTGAAAAAAATAGAAAAAAAGCTGAGAAAAGTGATGAAACAGAAGACTGAGCATCACCATGTCCTTTTGGCAGATTGTCGATAGGCCTGGATGCCGCCTTTTATTCCAGTGTGTTAAGCCGTGAAGGAGAGGTTCAAAACGGCAGAAAAAAGGAGTAGTCTGTGCGTTACCAAGTAGTTCCACGAAGAAATATCTCACCACCAAATGAATCAAAGAACAAAGATGAATGAGTCCTAAAATTAGACACATTCAGAGCTTTATTTTAATGAAAAATTGTTTCCTCAATTGCTTATTTTATCTCAATATCCGATGAAAACTCTTAAGATTTTGGTATTTGGAGTTTTAGTGTAAGCATTAACACTTAGGCGCAAAAGGGGAAAAAAGGATGAAAAAGACCTAAATTTGAAGTTTGAGAATCACCAAGCACACATGGACATCCTCCAAAGGGTTGCATTTCACCCTTGTTCCAACATGTAAAGCCCTAAAGGAAGTGCATTCAAAAGGTCATGAAAAGGAGCAGTCGGAACTTTATTGAATAGTTCCGCAAAGAAGAGTTATTGTTCCCAATGTTACAGAACGCATAGAGGATGAAGTCAAAGCAAAAACAACTATGAACTAGAAGAAGGTTGAATCACCGAACTAATCGGTGATCATGACTAACATCGCCGAATGGATTCGCTAGCACAAATTTGGAAGTCTATGAATAATAAACTAATTATTATTTTTAGCGAGTCCGAACATGATTATAAATTTTAGCTTTTAGAACTTTTGTTTTTGTATTTTTTTCTCATGTTTGGAGAGGATTTTGTGGGAGACTTCAAAAAAGAAGTTCTTCTTCCTCAAATTCGAATTGGGTCTTCTCCATTCTTCTTCCTTTGCTCATATTAAGGTTTAATCTCTTATACACATTTGATTTTTTTTTATAATTTTAGGTGTATTTTCTTATTGTTTGATATGTGGCTAAAAAACCCCATTCTTGGGGTGTGATTTAGCAAATATGTGTTGATATTATTATTGGGTCTTTCTTTCTAATAGGATAAGATGCATTTTAATGGTTATTTCACCTAGTGCTTGTGGTTTTATTTAATGGGTATGTAGTTTCAAATACAAAACCACCCATGTTTTTTTTTTTGCTTGATCGATAGAGAGGTCGCGAAACCAACACTTCTAGATTGATGTCCTAAGTAGTGGTGCGACAAAAGGCTCAGCCTGAGAGGGTGAGCCCTAGTCCCATATCCAAGAACTCTTCATCGAAAGAGAGGGTGTGGTTAAGGAATTGGCTAGTCTTCATTAGATGAGTTGATGTCCTAGAGAAACCCATTTTATATGGGGTAGAGATGGAATTTACTTTCACCTAAAACTTAGCATAGTTATCATTATTTTGTAAATTCTATAGAATGCATGTACACGTTAATTTAGGTCAACATATATTACGGTTAAACCCCAAAAACTTTCCCCCATACTTGATTTTCTCTTTACTTTAACTATTTTTACTACTTGTGAAAAACTACCCTTTTCGATATTTGACACTTCAGTGTCACAAATTGAAGTTACCTTGTTTAATTCGAAAATATCTTAAACTACTAATAACTAGAACGAAATTCGAGTTGACTACTATTTTCAGTAACACTCCCTTGGGACACGACCCAAACCCTTGGTTGAGTTACTACACTAGCTTCAATTTGTAGACACTCAAATAGTAGGACAGTTTCGTTGATCACAAATTAGCAAGAAGCATCACGATGCTGAAGCTCATACCAAAAGGCGGTAAACTATACTAATGGGCGAATCACCGAGTTAATCGGCTATTCCCACTAAAGTCGTCTAGTGATCCACTGTAACACAATTCTGAAATGTATAAATACTATTAGAATTTTAGGTTTAGGATATTTGGATCATTTTTCTTAGGATTCTGACTTACCCACAAGCAATGGTATATTTTCTTAATACTTTTTATATTCTTACTCTCATGTTTTGTAAGGGTTTTTCATGACTTGAAGAAGAAAGGGTTTCATGTTTCCCAAATTGGAAGTGGGTTTCCATAATTTTTCTTTCTTTGCTCAAATCAAGACTTTATTTCTCATACCCATTTGATTTCATCTATACTTTCTATTTCTTGATGTGTCGCTAAAAAACTCAATTCTTGGGGTGTGATTTAGCAAATATGGGTCAATGTTGTTGGATATTTCTAGTTGGCAGATTAAATGCAGTTTTATGGTTATTTCTTCTAGTGGTTATGGTTTAATCAAATGGATTTGTAGTTGAAAAAACATGTTCACCCATGTGTTTTCTACTTGCGAGAGATAGAGGTCGCGAAACCTAGACCGCTAGATTGATGGCCTAAGGAGTGGGTCGACACGAGGTTCATTCCGAGAGGATGAGCTCTAGTCCCATATCCTAACACTCATCTTGAGAAAGTGAGTGGGGTAAGGCGTAGGTTAGTCTTCATTCGGAAAATGGGTGTCCGAGAGGAACCCATTTTAAAAGGGTAAGTTGCTCAAGAGAGAACTTATTTCCATATAAAGCTAGGCCTACTCAATATTTGTCTACACGTTTTTTTTATCAAAAGCATGAACCCAATAGTCAATATTAATCCGTATTGCGGTCACATCCCAAGAATTCCTACTTCTTGTGTAAAACCCCTTAATTTGATTACACTTTCGTGTCATCCTCTTTAATTTATAATTTTTTTTAATCATTAATTTTTATAGCTACGACTCATTAGAATGAAATTGTAATTGATTACATATTCTTGAAACCACTCCCTTAGGACACCACCCCAACCCTCGTGTGGGTTACTATATTATCGATGATCATAGACACTTTAACCAGAAGTAGTGACGTTTGTCACAATAAGACTCAAAATGGTGCCACTGTCGAGGAGTGGTGTTAAGTGAAAGTGTAGTAAATCAGAATTTTTGAACTTATTTAGTTGTAGGTTTACTAATTTTACTTTTAGTTTGGCTTGTCTCTTAGTTAGTAAATTTTTGTGAATATGGCTGAAATATGTAGTGGCAAAGCTGTTGACGAACCAAGAAATTGAGTAAGAATTTAATATGGATGCTCTGGCCACTCAACTCAAAAATTTGGCTTCTAAGATAACGGAGCTAGAAAAAAAGTGCACCAGTAAGGGGATACATACCTCTTCATGAGCGAAACAAGTCTAGGGAAAAGGAGAACAATCTTGTCGAGAACACACTTCAAATCATTATCCAAAATGTAACGACCTGCTTAGTCGTTTTGAGCAGCAGATTTATTTCTGGAAAAACTGTCTGAGACGACGTATCCCACGACGGACCGTCATGGGCACGATGGACCGTCGAGGGTGTCTCGTTCCAAACACTTGGAATTCTTATATTTGAGTGCTGAAATCGACTCTCTGAACTCTGTGATGGACCTGCAGGACAGACCATCACAGACACGACGGACCGTTGTGAGGTTCCGTTTCAAAACACTTCAACTCTTGAGAATTGGGTACTGGGAGCAATTCTCTGTCCGTCGTGACGGAAGTGCAGGACGGACCGTCGTAGGCACGACGGACCGTCTCAGACTCATCAAGGAAATTGAGTCTCTGAAGGTTGTGACGAACCTGCAGGACGGACCGTCGCAGGCACGACGGGCCGTCACAGGTTGCGTAATCCCAGTCTGGGTTGGATTTCTGGGTAAGTTTTAAAGGGGCGTTTTGGACTATTCCTGCTATAATTATGAATTTCGTGGGTTAATGTTAATAACTCAAATTCTTGGGGGTGTGAAGGAGATAACCTTGAGTTAATTAGTGGGTTAATTCCTCATCTTTTATACTTAATTATATGCTAATTAGGGAAAAGAGAGAGGGTTTTGAAGAAGAAAAATAGAAAGAACAAGGAGAGAAAGGAACGATCGATAGAGAGAGACAAACGAAGAGGAAACAAAAAGCTTGGAGAGATTGCTTGCTTGATCAAGAATCCTTGGTGAAGGTAGGTTATGGTTTTGATACTATTCGTAGTAAACTCTTAATAGCGAATGATATGTATTGGTAGTATTGTAAACCCTTCTATATGCTTAATTGTATGCTTGCATGAATGTGATTATGTGATTGTGATAAAATAAGCATAATGAAGCTTTGAATCCAAAATCTTGAAGAACCCTAATTCACCTTGTTATTGATGATGCCTTGGTATAAAAGAAGGCTTGATGAATTGATAGAATGATGTTAGTGGATCGGAGTGTCACGTTCCGACACATAGTATTAGGGGATCGGGTGTCACGAACCGACACGTAGAATTAGGGGATCGGAGTGTCACGTTCTGACACATAGTATTAGGGATCGGGTGTCACGAACCGACAACGTAGAATTAGGGGATCGGAGTGTCACGTTCCGACACATAGTATTAGGGGATCGGGTGTCACGAACCGACACGTAGAATTAGGGGATCGGAGTGTCACGTTCCGACACATAGTATTAGGGGATCGGGTGTCACGAACCGACACGTAGAATTAGGGGATCGGAGTGTCACGTTCCGACACATAGTAGTAGGGGATCGGAGTGTCACGTACCGACACAAGAGGAAGAAAGATAATGAATCTTGAGAGATGTTAATATACTCATTGTAATGAACCTAATTTCCCAAATGAGTGTGGTATTGAGGCTTGAGTCCTCATGGATGAACTTGGTAGTACTTATGGATGATTATAGTACTTGTTGCTACATGTTGAGTATTGTAGTTGATTTATGATATGAACTGATATATACTGTTTTCTATTTTGAGTTGGCCGATGATACCTACTCAGTACTTGTGTTTTGTACTGACCCCCTACTTGTTGTTTCTTTCTTTGTTATTTGGGGAATGCAGTAAACGTACCGTCGTCTTCAACTCAGCAGCAATTCTAGCCAGTCTTCACTACACCGGATTTCAGGGTGAGCTAATGCTTCTAGCTTGGACTGGATCTTCTCTTCAATGTCTTGATGCCTTGAACTTCCGGCATGGACTAGCCTTTTATTTATTTTAGCTTCTTAGATACTTTTAGATTTGTAACTTGAAGATAGATGTTCTTGTGATGATGACTTCCAGATTTTGGGGATAATGAGTTTTAAGTCTTCCGCTTTGTATTTTGGTTCAATATGTTGGGGTTTTAGATTGGTTGGTTCGCTCACATAGTAGGATAAGTGTGGGTGCCACTCGCGGCTCGATTTTGGGTCGTGACAATTAGTTTCTAAAGACTATTACAAATTAGTTTCTAAAGACAAGGGTTTGGATAGATATGCATAGGTTCAAGAAAAGAAAAAAAAGAGTGAATTTCCTTCACTTAGGGTAAGAGATAAGTGAATGAATAATTTGTGTAACACTTGAATCTATAGGTTAGGACTCTCTAGTGCTGCAAAGTGTTGTTCATTTTGTATTTCAAACATACTTAGAACAAAACTTTGAACATCTTTGTGAGACAACAAAGTTTAAGAACATTTTCACAACTAGAAAATTAAAACTAGTAGCGAAACTAGAATCAGAAACAGATTAGAAAAAAAATATACGAAATATTTTTCTTAAAAAGAATTGTTGTTAATATGTGTCAAAATAATCTTACTGATTCCAACAAACTTTGCAGAAACGCGAAGTTACCAAGTTTAATGAACCAGTGAAAAACAAAAGAATAGAAGAACTGAAATTATTTCATAAATCTAAAATTTGTAAAACACGTACCAGAATCTGGAAAAATTTTCATACGAAAAAGATCAAGTCCACTGAACTCACAGTGTCCCCTTAAGGATATTATTCCCCTCTAGTATCCAAGGTTTGATTTGGAATATGACCTCCCAGGGTAAAATGATCTCAATCACCAGAGTATAGATACCAAAAACTCTGGTGTCAGCGAGCCACTCAACGGTAGTAAAGTACACTTAGAATACTAGATTTAGTAGTAGAAGAAGAAATCCATAAATTCTATGTTTAAAATAAAAGGAAATCCCTCAATTAAGTGCGAAAAGGTTCTTATTGTGCCTTACCGGAAAGGTCACAAACCTTTGAAAAGTCACAATCTTTCGGAAAGGTCGTCACCTTTCATAAAAGTCACAACTTTCCATAAAATTCACAACTTTTTATAAAAGTTGCAACTTTTCATAAAAATCACAACTTTTCATAAAAGTCGCAACCTTTCTTAAAAGTCACAACTCTTTATAAAAGTCGCAACTCTTCATTTTCCATTCACACCTTTTAAAACCCAACATATCCCCCGCATGAATGGGGAATGACTCTAAGACAAAGAAACGGACAATTATGTGTACTTTACAAGCAAGAATTAATTGCATCTAGATAAGTAGGTTTCCCCTTGGACTTTCCGTAGTGAACATATGTCGGATATACTCGGTCAATCGGTAGATGCGATATCTTTGAACCGTCGAGCTTTGGTGTATACCTAGACAACCATATGTCACACAATTAACTCTTTACCGTGTATGGTTCTTACGGTTGTGTTCGTTTCATCCATGAACACCTCCTGGTTTCATGAGTGTATAGAGAGATGGGCTTTTGACAATCATCCTCTTTGAAGAGGCTTACACTTCACACTCACATAGGTGATTTCTAACCGTGTTATCGCGTAGATACACTATTTGGTCAACTCTGCCAAACTTAGCAAATCATTAAAACCATTAAGCTTTATTAACTCATTAACAAGTCTTAATGTTGTATCCTTGTCCCTGAGCATTGTCTTCATCATGAGAATGGATTGAGTTTGTTGACAATGCCGAACCGTCAGTCACAACTTTGTTTTTCTCCTTGAATCTAGCTCTTGGGATCTCCAGTCTGCTAGATAGAGTTACCGCCATGATGTCTTGTCCTAAGCCATAAATCCATTCCCTTAGATAATCTTTAAACTTTCTCTCTAGTTAGGCCTTTTTATAAGTGGATCCGACACATTATTCTTTGACTTTACATAGTCAATTCTGATAATTCCACTAGAGAGTAGTTTTCTAACGGTATCATTTTCTATGTCCTATATGACAAGACTTTCCGTTATACATCATGCTCCATGCCCTACCTATTGCATCTTGACTATCAAAGTGTACGCATACTAATGCCAATGGTTTGGGCCAAAAAAAAATATCTATCAAGAAATTCCGGAGTCTTTCAACTTATTCACCGACCTTATCTTGAGCACCTAGCTCAAAGATCATTATAGAGCTAGCGATACATGTCTCTTTTGAAATATTTCCAAGAGACTGCTTCTCTAACAAGAGTAAGTATATATCCACTCGCGGATTTTACTTTATTTGTCCGGTGATCAAATTTGCATCACTATATCCTTTCAATACAGTTGGATACTGTTATAATGCAAGGCATAGTTTTAAGTATTAATTTTAAATACTTCAAAACTCTATTTATTGCCATCTAATGAGTTTATTTGGGATCACTTGTGAACCGACTCAGTTTATAATAGCAAATGCTATATCTGATCGCGCACACTTCATGATATACATCATACTTCCAATACTCTAGCACAATCCAATTGTGAGTCACTTTTGCTTTCACTCTTTGAAATGCAAAGCTAACATTTATTGGAGACTTGACAATATTGACATCCAAATATTTGAACTAGTCAAGTACCTTTTCAATGCAATGAGACCGTGAAAATGCTAAACATTATGGAGTTCTAAGGATTCTTATATCTAAGATCGCATCAGCAACTTCAATATTTTTCATTCCAAACTTGCTTTCTAGCATACGTTTAGTAGCATTTTTGTCATTAGTGTCTCTATTGATGATCAACATATCACCAATATACAAACAAACAATGACCTTATGATTTTAATATGAACACATTTATCACTTCCATCATTCTTAAATCCATTTGCCAACATTATTTTGTCAAATTTCTTATGTCATTGTTTGGGTGCTTGCTTTAGTCCATAATGTGACTTAACAAGTTTGCACACTTTCTTTTATTTACCAGGAACCACAAAACCCTTGGATTGTTCCATGTAAATTTCTTTCTCCAATTCTACATTTAAGAAACTTCTTTTCATATTCATTTGATGAATTTGGAGTTCATATACCACAACTAATAATTTTAGCATCCGAATGGATGTAATTCTAGTTACTAACGAGTATATATATCGACAAGATCAAAATCTTTTTTTTTTGTCTAAAACCTTTTACACAAAGTCTTGCTCTATATTTGTCAACAGTTCTATCCACTTTCATTTTCCTTTTGAGGATTCACTTTGAACCCAAAATTTTATTTCCTAGAGGTAGATTATCTAACTTCCAATAGAATTGCTCAAGATTGAACCAATCTCACTATTGACACCATTTGTCCAAAAGGATGAGTCTACATAAGACACAAGAAATGTTACAAAATCATATTTGAAGGAAGTATATGTCCCTTGACATTTACTACGCCTTTGAATCTCTTTATTAAGTACATTCTCCTTTTGTTCTTTCCAAGGTCGTTTAGACCTTTCACTAGACTACTCAAGTCTAATTTTACAGTCCACAGTCTTAGGTGTCCTATTTCAATTCTTTTAGGAATAGGAACTTTGACTTTGGCTGGACACCCCCACATTTTGAAATATTTCAAGTTGGATTTCCTTCATTTCCATTTCTCATATGGAATAGATTGTGTCCTGAACAAATAAATTGTTTTCTTTATCAAAAGACAAAACTTTTTTTTTCTTTCCTTTTGCAGTAAGGAAAGTTCCTCCACAAAAGTTTTATGGTAAACCCGAACTTATAAATAATGCATCCATCATTTCTTTCAACGTTCGGTTTTTCATTAGATTGAGGTGAATAGCGCAGTAGTTTGATGGATAATTCCATTTTCCAAACATATTTCTGCACAAGGAGATTTATACTCTCCATTCTTATCACTTCTTATCTTTTTCCAAACTGATATTCAACTTCGATATTACATTGTCTAGACATTTCTATTGCTTCATCCTTACCATTAAGCAAATAGACAATTTTCTTTTTAATGCAATTGTCAATTAAAGTAACGAGATACTTTTTCCCACTACGAGATGATATTGACTTCATATCACAAATGTCAGTGTAAATCAATTTTAAGGGATTAAAATTTTTTTCAACAGATTTATAAGAATGCTCAGCATACTTAGATTTCACATAAACTTGGCATTTTTATTTGTTACACTCAAAGTTAGACAAAACTTTTAAGTTGATCAGTTTTCCTAACAAGGTTTTGTAATTGACATGCCCCAAGTTTTCATGTCACAAATATTGACTCAAGCAAATAAGAACAAATAAAAACATTCAGTTCGAAAAGCTCTTCGCGAGGTAGCTTTTTCCTCACTAATATTTTGTTCCTATTTCTTACAATTTTGTGTGATACAAACATTGTTTAGAGTCATCACCTTGTCAAATGTCCTTTTCAGAAGGACCTTTCCATAACTTTCAATTTGATTGTTATAGAACTACCCATGAACAAAGTTTATCAGGTTAAATAAAAGGCAATATAGTCCAAATGTTACTTTTACAAAAACATAACAAATAACTATTCACCAATATTCATGTCTATGCAAATACTTTCATTATAATAGACATATTTTTTCATGAAAAATCACAACATTTTAAGTAATTTTTTTTTAATAAAAGAACACAATTATTTTGAACAAGTATATATATAATTTGGTTGTTTCATACTAGTCACACTATATACTAGTAATAGAAAAACTCAACAACCACAATACCAAATATACTCCAAGAATTTTGTGGGTATAACATAATACAAAAGTATCATTGGATTTCATATCTTTTGCTCCAAAGTTAAATTAGACACCAACTCTAATCATAAGCAAAGAACCCCCACATTTCAAATGTGATCTCAAAAATATGTTTCAAGTATTTGAAAATAGTTTTTCCACATATTTTAATGTTGGAAACATTATTCTACGAAAGAACTATAGTGTTGCAATTCTCTTTGACAATGTTTACACAATGTCAAAGTTCATTTCATAGAGAAACAAAATCACAAATTCTAAGTCATTGATATTTTTCCTCCGTCATAAATAGACATTCCACTTAGTATTTTAAATACTAACAATAAGGACAAAAAAATTGTACAATTTATTTCTATTTTACATTGAAGTTTATAGAAAATCAAAAGTACAACACTGACTTATTATGTGAAGTTTTCATATTCTTCAAACCAATTGCATAGTCCAATTTATCCAGATTATAAAACCACAAAAGATTTTAGTCTACAAAAATCAGACACACTAACATTTCTCATAGAGTACAAAACTACAAAAGTCTTTTTTTTCCCTCCAAACAAAATAACACATATTCTTTAGAAATATTTTTCTTATCAAATAGTCTTCCAACTATAACATTTCGACATACTATTTTATCAAACAAAAATATGCATACCTCATTTTTGCAAACTAAAGAGTTTTAAAAGGAACAATATTTGCCAAGTAAAATTCATTCCACAACATATGATTTGCAGATCTTTTTTTTTCCAAAGATACACATTATAAAAAAATTCAAAGATGATTACTCTTAGAAACTATTTTCCTCCTTAGACAATTTAATAAGAAGGTTACCTGGTAATCTTTAAACGGAATACCACAAAATTGTGTGTTACATTCTCACTTCGACCTTGCTAAACAAAGCAACGAATTATGGAGAAGTAATTCTTTTATCTTCTACTTCCATGATCAGATTCTCTCAATCAGTAGAATACAAAAAATATTAACAGTATACTAATTTCCTTAAGATTGTTGTTCATTTTGTATTTCAAACATACTTAGAACAAAACTTTGAACATCTTTGTGAGACAACAAAGTTTAAGAACATTTTCACAACTAGAAAATTAAAACTAGTAGCGAAACTAGAATCAGAAATAGATTAGAAAAAAAAATATACGAAATATTTTTCTTAAAAAGAATTGTTGTTAATATGTGTCAAAAGAATCTTACTGATTCCAACAAACTTTGCAGAAATGCGAAGTTACCAAGTTTAATGAACCAGTGAAAAACAAAAGAATAGAAGAACTGAAATTATTTCATAAATCTAAAATTTGTAAAACACGTACCAGAATCTGGAAAAATTTTCATAGGAAAAAGATCAAGTCCATTGAACTCACAGTGTCCCCTTAAGGAAATTATTCCACTCTAGTATCCGAGGTTTGATTTGGAATATGACCTCCCAGGGTAAAATAATCTCAATCACCAGAGTATAGATACTAAAAACTCTGGTGTCAGCGAGCCACTCAACGGCAGTAAAGTACACTTAGAATACTAGATTTAGTAGTAGAAGAAGAAATCCATAAATTCTATGTTTAAAATAAAAGGAAATCCCTCAATTTATAGAAAACAAAGAGTAGTGCGAAAAGGTTCTTATTGTGCCTTACCGGAAAGGTCACAAACCTTTGAAAAGTCACAATCTTTCGGAAAGCTCGTCACCTTTCATAAAAGTCACAGCTTTCCATAAAATTCACAACTTTTTATAAAAGTTGCAACTTTTCATAAAAATCACAACTTTTCATAAAAGTCGCAACCTTTCTTAAAAGTCACAACTCTTTATAAAAGTCGCAACTCTTCATTTTCCATTCACACCTTTTAAAACCCAACACAAAGTATTATGTAAGTTACAAAGCAAATGTCTTACTAAAATAGATACATATGTCTTTCACAATGTATGTTATTTCAAGCAACATGAAGCAACAAAAATTTATTGCGATAACAGTTCTGCTATAAAGTTATCCAGAAATCAAATATTTCACGGGAGAAGCAAGCATATTGATGTAAGGTTTTATTTTTTGAGAGATCTCACAGAAGATGGAGTAATTGATGTTGTCTGCTGCAGAAGTGAAGATCAAGTCGCTAACATTTTCACAATATCCCTCAAACATGCATCAGTTGTGATGCTTAGGAAATTACTTGGAGTTTGTACTTATGTGTAACAGACTTCTGAGAATGAAACTGAATGTTCGAGAACATCAGTTTAAGGGAGGAAATGTTAAAATAAGTGATTTTGTTAGCTGCTATCCTAGTTTATTGGACCTTGTTGGCAGTATATTTCTATTTCGTAGGTGTACGTAGTTCTGTTTTTAGAGTTTGATTTGCAGCAGGTAACTTAGTAGAATATTCTATCCGTAACTGTTTAGCAATTGTTAAGCTACCAGTTATGCTGGTTCCTATATTTCTGCACTTAGTCGTTGTAACACACTTGTATAAAGAGAGCTTGCAGCAGTATAATATAACTACCCTTGCTCGTTACATTTTTTTGTTATTCTCACAAAAATAAGGGGTAAAGGACTATTTGAAATCCGATCTGTGTAAGCTTATGGCAATCTGGATCATGCATGTCGCTTTCTGTTAGTTTTGGTTCGTCTTTTTATTTCGAGAATAATCTATATATTTTGGCCAACTTTGGGGACTTTTACTCTTTTGTAGCTGCTTTGTATATGTGACTACAAGATTTTGGGTTTGGATTTCTTTTGGTTGTATATATGTTGACTTGTGCTCTTATTTTCCATTGTTTCTTTAGAATGTTATCTTGTACCTCTTCTTAGTTGTTGTTTCTACCCTATATTTCTGTTGCTTGTCATTATGGTCTATGAGTTGGCTTACCTACTGGTGGGTTATAGTAAGTACCATTGTGAATCGGGCTTTTGGGTCGTGACATAAGGAACCCTTCTTTTCACCCGTAAGAGCAAATCAACAGATATTTATCCATGTTGTCAAGAATCTTCATATCATTAGCACCAAGAATTTGTGATTTCCAGAATCGGTAATTTGAGAAACTGAAATTAAGTTTCACTAAAGCATATTATTCACCCACGATTCAAGTTCATCCTCTGGTTGGTACTGTGAAGAAGACTGTTTATAGTTGAAAACCGTTGCAATAGAATTACATATTGCAACGGTTAGTAGAACCGTTGCGATAAAGGTATCTATGGTAACATATAACCCGAAAATTTTTCTATGGTAACAGTTATAAAATCCCTAAAAATTTCCCTTTATCATTTTGGCTTAACTGCCAAAAATGTTTCATACTACTTTATTTTTTATTAATTTCTTAAATATTATTTATATATTTATTTCTCAAATACTGATAAGGCAAACATTTACTAAATCTATTTCTCATCTCTTTAACAAGCTGAACAATAAATGTTGTCACTCTTCTCCTCTTTGATCTAAGTTTTCATCTATTTAGGGAAAGATTGAGGAGTTTTGCAATGGTATTAATCTTATGGTAAGGCCTTCATTTCTGTGATTTCGAGCAAAGTTAAACCCATTTTTTTTCAAATCTAAATACATTTCTCTTTTCATGTGAAATCTAAAGAATGGAGGGCTGAAGGTTTTCGTGTAAAATCTAAGAAATCTTAATGTCTTCTTCTTCAACTGCTGGAGGTTCTCTTCTTCAATCGAGGTCATAGTTGAAGAAACTTCAAGTTTGAGATTTTGAGCTTTTCTTCTGGAATCTCTTTTTTTGTCGTTAATCTTTGAGGTGTTGTTAGTGTATTTGATGTATTTTTTATAATTGTGGGTTTTTTCCCATTAAATTGCAGCTACTGTGGGTTTAAAGTTTTGTTGGTAGTTATGGTGAATCGTTTACTCTAGACCATATTTTTTTTGACATTGCTGTTGGATTTCTTGTTCCATGAGTTTTTCAATCGGGTTTGAATAGCCTTGAATTGATGATGCCTTCCTTTATTTCACCTCTCACTTGAGTAGGATGTGAGAAATTTCAGTTTCATTATTGTTGAAGAGCAACAAGAAACAAGAGAGACAATAGCATGAAAATGGAAAAAAACTATAATTTTCTACTGGTAGATATTAGAACTTTTGACATGAAAATATGAAACTTTATATTTTTTATTATTTTACTGTTCAGTTATCATAATCAGTCAAACAAAGATGCACAATAGCCACGAGCAAAATACAGGCTTTTCCCACCATAGCAGTTCTTACAAAATGTTTATATCCAAACAAAAAAGGACCGCTTACTGTTAACCGAGCTGATTTATCATTGTTTCGCCCGTTGACATCTTCTTGATCACGATATTTATCATTAGCGTCAAAGTGTATGCATTCTCCCCCTTTAAAGTTTTGTTATCATCAGTTTGAGAAGATGAGAGAGTATTAGTGAACTCTGTGAATGTTACTATAGTTTTTCTGGAAGGTGAATCTGCAGAGCTTAGATCATTGTGGTCACTGTCAGTTTTCTGCTGAATGTCTCTCAAAGTGAGAGTCTTTCCATTATATAGAGAGAATAAAGATTACACATCCCTAAAGATCCGTCATTTCTATCCCTAAAGATCAGCTATTCTATCTCTACAAATCTGCTATTCAATCCCTCCAAATCCGCTATTCTATCACCATATTTATTTCTTTGATTCTACAACATTATTCCTTTGATTCTACAACAAATCTATATGATCATACTAATTTATATCACTATCTAATTACATTAATATATACAATTATTTAGATTTTTATCATTCTAACATCCCCCCTCAAATTGATGCCGGTGGATCAAGAAGCATCAATTTGCCTACTAGAAACTGATGGCGTTGTCGTGCCATAGATTTTGTAAACGCATCAGCTATTTGAAGATCACTGGATATATGTGGAAGAGTAATGACTCCTTTATCTACAGCTTCTCGTATATAATGACAATCTACTTCGATGTGTTTGGTCCTCTCATGAAAAACTGGATTAGTAGCAATCTAAATATCACTTGTATTATCAGCATGGAGAGGAGTAGGATGAGATTGAGGAAATCCAATCTCAGCAAGTAATCCACGAAGCCATACAATCTCAGAGCAAGCAGTAGACATGGATCGATATTCAGCCTCTGTTGAAGATTTTGACACACGATCTTGCTTTTTACTCTTCCAAGATATCAATGACTCTCCAAGAAACATGCACCAACCAGTGACTGAACGACGAGTATCAGGACATCCCGCCCAGTCAGAATCACTAAAAGCATTAAGACGAATAGGAGAACCACTTGGAAAGAACAATCCACGAGTAGATGTTCCTAGAAGATACCGAATGATGCGACGAACAGCCACCAAGCGGAGATGACGGGGAGCTTGCATAAACTGACTAACTTGTTGAACTGTAAAAGAGATATCAGGCCGAGTAATAGTAAGGTAATTTAGACTCCCAACTAATTGTCGAAACATAGTTGGA
This sequence comes from Solanum sitiens, assembly GCA_016801875.1. NCBI lineage: Eukaryota > Viridiplantae > Streptophyta > Magnoliopsida > Solanales > Solanaceae > Solanum > Solanum sitiens. The sequence continues at coordinate 656,044 of JABWTJ010000196.1, read as the reverse complement.
TCAGGAAGAATATCGCCTTCCTCGCGACGATACTTCACATTCAATTCCAATGGAGTATCTATGGAGGAGGAATCTTGAAGACTAGCCAAAAAAATCAGATCCTGAGCATATTTGTGTTGGTTTAGAAACACACCTGAAGCAACATTATGAACTTCCAAACCCAAAAAATATGTAAGAGTACCAAGATCTTTCATATGAAAAGAATCTTTAAGTTGTTGTTGGAGGCTAGTGATTAGTGAAGAATCGATTCCTGTGATAATAATGTCATCTACATACACCAAAAAGAAGAACACAACCTGCAGATGTTTTCCGAAGAAACAAAGACGAGTCATATTTGCTCTGCTCAAAAGAAAATTGTAGCAAAGTAGATCGGAACTTATCAAACCAAGCTCTTGGAGCTTGTTTTAATCCATACAAAGACCGCTTCAACTTGCATACATCTGATGTAGGCGATAAGAACAAACCAGGTGGAGGTTTCATACAAATATCTTCTTTGAGATCACCATGGAGAAAAACATTTTTGACATTCATTTGATAAAGAGACCAGTTTTGTGAAGCAGCAATGGCAATAATAGTTCGCACCGTAGTCATTTTTGCTACGGGTGCAAAAGTCTCCTCATAGTTCACCCCATACTCTTGTCTGTTACCAAGAACAACCAATCGAGCTTTGTATCGATCAAGAGTTCCATCAGAATGGAGTTTGACTGAATAAACCCATTTACATCCAATAGGGCGGACATTTGAAGGACATGAAACAATGTCCCATGTGTCATTTTCTTTAAGAGCCAAAAGTTCTTCCTCCATTGCCTTCTGCCAACAGTCATGCTTGGAAGCCTGTGAGTAACAAGTTGGAACAGAAATGTTAGATAAAGTAGAGGAAAATCCATACCAATTGGGAGTACGCGATATCTGGTAGAGCGCCTAGTAGGCTCAAGAGGACCAGATCTTGAAGAATTCTCAGATTCTAGTTGTGGTACAGTTTCAGGCGGCGGATCAGTGTCGGGATAGGATAAAGTTGGCCGACGTCGTTCATACGCAAATCCAGGTTTGAACATCTTAAAAAAAGATGATAAATCTTCAAAAGTAGGAAGAACAGGAGAAGCAGAAGATGAATCGACAATCATAGGAAAGAAATACTGATTCTCAAAGAAAACAACATTTCTAGAAATACGAAATTTGTGAGAACATGGATCATAGCAAATAAAACCTTTTTGTGAAGTACTATAACCTATAAAAGCACATTTAGTAGATTGTAAAGAAAGTTTATTGCGCTGTGAAGTAGGCAAATGCACAAAACAAACACAACCAAATGTATGAAACTTACTATAGTTAGGATTTTGGTGATAAAGACGAAAATATGGAGACTCAAGATTTAGCACTTTAGATGGCAATCTATTAATTAAATAGACAGCAGTAGATAAAGCTTCCACCCAATATTTAGATGGTACAGAGGACTCAATTAACAAAGTACGAGTGACATCTAAAAGATGTCGATTTTTACGTTCAGCAACTCCATTTTATTGTGGTGTATATGGGCAAGAGCGTTGTGAGACAATTCCTTTGTCAAGTTAGAATTTTTTGAATTCATAAGACATATATTCTCCACCAGAATCAGATCTTAATAATTTGATGCACGTAGAAAATTGAGTCTCAATGTAAGCCAAAAATGTCTTGAACATGGAAAATACATCAGATTTGGATCGAAGAAAATACACCCACGTAAACCGACTATAATCATCTATGAATGTCACAAAGTATTTGAAATGAGCATGAGAAATAATTGGTGAAATGCTCCAAACATCACTATGAATGACATCAAAACACTTAGTAGCACGACTACCAAAATTAGGAAAAGAAAGAGTTTTACTTTTGCCTAATTTACAAGTAGAACAATCAACAGAAGCAACTGAAAATTGATTTTTATTTCCCAATAAACCAGACTTTGATAAATGAGACAACACAACAGAATTTGGATGTCCTAGACGCTTATGCCAAATCTCAGTCTTACTAGAAGTAGAAGTACAAGCAAAAGATAGAACAGGAGGAATGGAAAACTGTATGGGAAACAATCGTCCAACTTTAGGCCCCTTCGCAATTATCGTCCCCGACACTTGATCCTGCACAAGACAACCATTACGAGAAAAATTCACATCACAATTGTTATTTACCAATTGTCCAACTGAAATAAGACTAGTTGAGAGCTTTGGTGAAACAAAAACATTCTTGAAAGTTGGAGTAATATCCCCAACCTTGGTAATGGGTAAATAACTACCATTGGCAATCTGTATTTGTGATGGACCTTGATACTTACGAACATTTTTTAGGATGCTCATTGAGTTGGTCATATGATTGGAAGCACCTGAATCAACAATCCAAAAATTAGGCGTAACATCATTACCTTGTAATCCCAATGCTGAAAAGGCTGAGACGATCATTTGTTGAACCATTTCAGGAGTAAGAACTTGTCCTGAAGATGAGTTATCAATAGTGGAACCATTTATCCCAGCTTGAAAAGCGTTGACCCTACGATTTTGAGGGCGCGTGGGACACTCTTTGATAATGTGTCCTTGTTGTTTACAATAATTACAGAACTTCTTGCTACAATTGCTAGCAATATGCCCATATTCCTTGCAACTGTAGCATTGAGTTCTACTCATATCCCTGCCCTTTCCTTTACCTTGAGCAGCAAATGCAATAGTGATATCATTTTCCTTCTTGAAAGCATTTTGTGTGACAAGACGTTGCTCTTCACGAAGTAATTACCTCAAGCAAACATCAAAAGAGGGATACGGGTCACAATTCATCAAGTTAGAGCGAACACTCTCAAAGTCAGAGCGTAATTTCATCAAAAATTGGTCTCTCTTGCTTTGCTCATGAACTCCCTGAATCACGGATAGAGATTCAGTAGGTATCTTGGCATAGACAATATCCGTAAATTCAGCCCATAAGTTCTGAAATCCAAAAAAATATTCCTGAACAGAAAGACCTTCTTGAGAGTAATTAGCAATTTCATACTCTAGCTGAAAGTGTCTTGCGCTATTATCTTGGTTGTAAACCTTTTGTAAGTAATCCCACATGGCCTTGGCTGTCTTATATGGCCCGATATTAAGAACAATAAGAGGGTCAATTGACCCTAGAATCCATGTCATCACCCGAGCATCTTTAATCTTCCATTCACGTAGCTTTGTTGTATCAGTAGGAGCAGGATCGCTTCCATCTATATGGCCCCACAGTTCTTTGCCGGTGACAAATAACTGGAACTGAAACTCCCAAGAAGAATAATTTTTTCCAGTGAAACGAACACTGAAAGTTTCAAAGTGATGTGAATTCACACTTTTGAGTAGCTATGAAAACTACAAAGACTCACGAAAGCAACTAGAATGACCAAGAGCAAAAGTCCTAGGTGGTAGGACTGATTATTGATACACAATCAACAAAAAAACCAAGATGTTCAAAAAAAAATTAGAAGGAACCACAGAGACACTATGAAACAAGACAGCCAAGAGAAGGCTCTAATACCATGTCAGTTTTCTGCTGAATGTCTCTCAAAGTGAGAGTCTTTCCATTATATAGAGAGAATAAAGATTACACATCCCTAAAGATCCGTCATTTCTATCCCTAAAGATCAGCTATTCTATGTCTACAAATCTGCTATTCAATCCCTCCAAATCCGTTATTCTATCACCATATTTATTCCTTTGATTCTACAACATTATTCCTTTGATTCTACAACAAATCTATATGATCATACTAATTTATATCACTATCTAATTACATTATTATATACAATTATTTAGATTTTTATCATGCTAACAGTCACTACACATTCGAATTTTGAAAAGGTAGTGTGCCATAAATTTGTAACCAACACGCAGTACCTTTCTGTAGATTGCACCAGTTGCTGCATACCTTTTTTCACGCCTGCATCGACTGCAACTGCATATTCCTCGGCAGACAGAGCAAATCCAATTAGCATTTTTATTTGTTTCAGTGACGTTCTCTCCATATCTCATGTAGAGACAATGTCCACAGAATTGTCCTTGCCCGAGCTTGCAATTACTGCGCACAGTGTGTTGACCAAGAGTTTTTTGCTACACTAATGGCGTGACTTGCCATAATTAGGATCATATACACGCTGGGCATCTTCATCATAACCATCAACATAGAGAGTCCAACAATTCTGGCAATCACCTAATAGCTTTTCATGTTCCTTTGTGTAGAATTCAGTGGTTTCACTTTCTCCTATGTTAATCTCCACATCCTCTGTTCATATCTTATCCGTCTTGGGAATCCTCTTTTCTTTGTAACTAACTGGAGGCTTATCCTTAAACCTAAAAGAGCGGGGAGGTGGGTCAGTTGACACCGCCTAGCAGCTCCTTTTATAAAGCATTACTTGCTTCAGATCCCAGTTAGAAAAGGATTGCCTAAGAATATACCATTAGCTTGATTAGGCTGGGGAAATTCTTTAAAGTTATATGCAGTAAGGCTATAATGCGAGCAGATTTTGAGGCAATGCAAATTTAAATCAATGAAACTGAATGTGATCTTGAAATTTTTTTCCTCCAGATTTTTATCATATACTTGAACATTCACCAATCCATTTTGTAGATGAAATTAGATTGGGTGGTCCAAATCATCTTCGTTGGATGTATTCTACTGAGAGAAAATTGTGTAATTTCAATAATCTTGTTCGTAATCGACGTTATCCAGAAGCTTGTATAGGAGAGGGGCTCCATGTTGAAGAGTTCTTGATCTTTAGCTGGAGATACCTACACGATGGAGTGAATACACCATTCAATCGTCCATCATCCAGAAAAAAAATCAAGGTATGTAGTCCATTCTTCTTATTCAAAGCTAGACTGGTACGAAAGTGTTGTTGAATTTTCTTGCTAATAGGGAGACTACAATTGAACTTCTTATGTTAGTTATGGTGTTGTACATATCTCTATCGGTATATATGTGAATTTAGAGAGACTCTAGTTTTAAAGAGCCCTCAACAATGTGTAGTTGGCTCATTGCGAGTTTTGGAAGATTGATAAATTAATGTTGTTGGTGAGATTTTTTTTTTTAAAAAAGAAGTATGTAGCGAAATCAATGAGGATTTTTATAGATCTTCACATAATCAAATACTTCATTCCTTTAGCCATATTAATTTACATCTTTTCCAAGTTGAATATTGAGTTTTCTACTCACTTTTTGTTTCTAGATTTATCTGGTTGAGCCCCTGTTTTGAATTTTTAGTACAAAGCATGAATAGAAGCTTGGAGTCTTCTTTTCCTTTTCTAAATTCTTTGGTTGTGAAAACGTTAGTCTTTGAATCATTGCTCTATGTTGAGAAACTCCATTAATGGGAGTTAAGAAAGCTTAGAGAGAGTTTGATTCTTATTCAATCAATATGTATCTGTACATGCTGATTACACATATATATACAAGTATAGAAAAGGAATCTTTGACTGCTGTAAATCCTAACTAACTAAGATTCTCTTCAAACTAATTTCATATAACTAACTAACTAACTCTAAGTCTAGCATATAGTTAATTAACTATTTCTCAACACTCCCCTCAAGCTAAGAATTGAAAAATATGTTTTTCATTCCAAGCTTGTCAATCAGTGCATCATGTTGAGGCTTGCATAACCCTTTAGTCAGAAGATCAGTTTGTTGTTCTTTTGTTCCAATATGTTGAGTTTGAATTAGTCCTTCTAGTATCTTCTCCCTTACAAAGTGACAGTCTATGTCATAGTGTTTTGTTCTCTCGTGAAAAATTGGGTGTGCTGCTATTTGAATGGCACCTTTGCTATCACAAAACAATCTCAGAGGTGACTTGACTTATACTCCTAGCTCCTTGAATAAACCTTTCAACAATACAATCTCAGCTACTGTATATGCCATGCTTCTGAATTCTGCCTCTGCAGAACTTCTTGAAAATGTGATTTGCTTATTTGATTTCCATGACACAATTGCATTGCCCTGCTTTACTATATATCCAGTCACTGATCTTCTGGTTTCAACACAAGCTCCCCAATCTGAGTCACAATAGGCTACCAAAGATGATTCTTTAGTACTTGGCATAAACAATCTAAGACCTGCTGACCCTTTTACATATCTTACCACTCTAATTGTTGCTTCCATATGAGACTGCTTTGGATAATGCATATATTGGCTAAGCACCTGAACAACAAAGGCTATGTCAGGCCTTGTCATTGTTAGGTATAGGAGTTTTCCTACAAATCTCTGTTATTTCCCACAATCATCAAGAACCCTAGAATCTGTATCATTCTTACTTCCTGTGCATTCATCAAACATAGTAGAGGTTAGCTTATGATTGAACTCTAAGGGAGTAGATGCAGGCTAACATCCAGCTAGTCCCAGTTCAGATACTAGTCCAAGTGCATACTTCCTTTGATTCATAAGAATCCCATCTGTTGTCCTAGAAAATTCAATTCCAAGAAAGTATTTCAACTCTCCAAGATCCTTCATTTTGAACTTATGCTGCAAATCCTTTCTTGTTTGTTGTATGAGGTGCAAACTACTTCCAGTAATTAGAAGATCATCAACATATACAAGAATGACAATAATGTCTGTTCCTATGTTCTATGTAAACAAAGAATAATCATAGTGAGATTGTACAAATCCCATATCAATCAATGCCTTGGTCAATTTCATATTCCACTGTCTTGGTGCTTGCTTTAGTCCATACAAGGACTTCTGGAGTTTGCAGACCATATGTTTCTCCCCCTGGTTTGCAAAACCCTCAGGAACATGCATGTAGACTTCCTCAGTAAGATCACCCCGAAGAAAAGCATTGTGCACATCAATTTGAAAGATAAACCAACCACAAGATGCAGCTAAAGCCACCAAAGATCTGACAGTAACCATCTTTGCCACAGAGGAAAAAGTCTTAGTGTAGTCAAGACCTTCCTGTTGACTATACCCCTTAGCTACCAGTCGAGCCTTGTACCTCTCAACCTCTACATATGCATGATATTTGACTTTGAAACCCCATTTACACCCAATAGGAACCTTAGTAGCAGGAAGAGGAACAATAGACCAGGTTCCATTTGCCTCTAATGCAGTAATTTCAGCCCTCATAGCCTCAATCCATTGAGGATCTTGACATGCCTCCAAATAAGTATTAGGTTCAATGATGGAAGAATAGGCTGCAAGAGAGGTTCTGTAAGGGGTGGACAACTTAGAATATGAAACATACTGTGATATTGGATACAATCACACAAATTTAGCACTAGGAGTGACATAAGAGTCTAACCATACTGGAGGTTTGAAAGTTCTAGAGGATCTCCTAGGTTGAACTGGAGGAGATGATGCTAGAGATGTGACATCACCAGGTGGGACTGTAGAAGAGGAACTAGACTTAGATTCTATAGAAGAAGGCTGAGGAGGTAATGATATGGAATAGGTTGTATCAGTAAAAAAGATATCAGGAAGAGAAGGAAAGAAGGGAGTAGAATCAGACTGAAGATCTCTAAATGGAAAGACTGATTCTTTAAAGACAATGTCTCGACTCACAAAAAATGATTTGGAACTTAATGCATATAACACATAGCCCCTTGTAGAAGAAGAGTATCCCATGTGAACAACAGGAATAGCTCTACGTGCAAATTTATCAAGATACTTAGGATCTGTAGCATAACATAAGCTACCAAATACTCTGAAATGATGAAGATCTGGAGGGTGACCAATCAATTTTTCAAATGGAGAGCATCATTTTAATAACATAGAAGGTAATCTATTAAGAGTATAGACAGCAGTGGTTACACAAAACCCCCAGAACTTCAGAGGTATACCAGCCTGAAATCTTAGTGCTCTAGCCATATCAAGAATGGACCTATGTTTTCTCTCAACTACTCTATTCTATTGAGAAGTGTAAACACATGAGGTTTGATGTATAATGGCATTGACTTTGAACAACTCATATACTTGAGAGTTAACAAATTCAGTACCATTGTTTGTCCTCACACACTTGACTGTTACACCAAACTGTGTTTTCACCATGCATAGAAAATGTTGCAAAACAGTAATAGTATCGGATTTAGTGTGCATTAAGAAAATCCAGGTGTACCTTGACATATCATCTACTAAGGTTAGAAAATATCTTTTATCATCATAATTAGGAACTCCGTAAGGTCCCCATACATCACCATGCACAATGTCAAAAAGTGAACAGAAGTAGAAACACTTGTTGGAAATGGTAACCTTGATTGTTTAGCAATTGGACATACAAAACAATGATGCTCAGACATAGGGGCAGTGTTTATACACTTTATTCTACTCACTAGGTAAATATTCCGCTCTTTGCGCTGTCATAAATATTAATTGCATTGAACTTGTTGATAACTTTTTATTAATATCTATACATTAAAAATAATGGGAAAACAGGTTCTTAAAAAAATATTTGCCATATTCAAACATAAGTTTTATTTTTGGTCACTATCACATAACTCAAGAACCTCTAATGAATGAATTATTCACAAAATAAAATATCATTGGCTCTTTAATTAACATTAAAAGGAAAATAAAGAAGGAAATAAGAATATATACACAAAGGAATTTCATAATAAAAAAAATAGTTAAGTTGTATAGATAACACAATTGTGATATATGTCTTAGGAGAAAATTCAAAAATTTGTTAACATTCTCAAAGAAGAAATTACGCTTGAACATGAAAGCAATTATAAATTTTGAACTTGCATAATGAATTTCTTCAATTGATAAGTGAGAAATTTCATATCTATTGTAAAAATAGATGAATTTGTAGGCTTATATATAGTACTCTTAAGTTATATAATTTAATATAGAATATCAAAACATGAATTGTTGGAACTGAGTACAATAATTATTTTCTGGACAATAAATCTGCGTCCTATAAATGTATATTTTCAATATAACTGGAGACAATAACTTTGCAGAAACATAAAAAATAGAGTTTAAAACATGTACTGAAATGGAGTCCACTAAATGCATAATGCCCCCTTAAGAAAATTCTTCTCCTCCAATACCAAAGGTTTAAAGAATTTCATCCTCTCAAGATGAAACGATTTTATTCACCAGCTTATTGGTCAGTAAGTCACTCAAAAGGAGCAAAGTACACGAATATTTAATTTTGCAGAAGTAGAAGAAGAAGATCATAATTTTTGCTGTTTCAAAATGAGAAAAAATCCTTCTATTTATAGATAACAAAGGGTAGTGTAAACAAACATTTATTGTGCCTTATCGGAAAGGTTACAACTATTTGGAAAAGTTGCAACCCTTGGGAAAGTTGACAACCTTTCATAAAAGTCGCAACTCTTTATTAAAGTTGCAACTTTTCATATAAGTCACAACTTTTGATAGAAGTAGCAACTCTTCATTAAAGTCACAACTTTTGATAAATGTCGCAACTCTTCATTAAAGTCGCAACTTCTCATCAAAAGTCACATCTTTTCATGAAAGAGAAAGGTTAGTTTTGGAAATAAATAAATTTAAAGGAAATGCTTGCTTGTGGTGGTGCCACCTAGGAGGGCCTAGGGTTCTCTTTTATATAAATACTAGGTAAATTGCCCACGCTTCGCGCAGTGGTCTACTTCTGAACATATGATAATACATGTGTTTTTGAGAAGGTACAACCCTACAATAAATTGTCAAGAATATTTCATCCAAAGATGAAATGAAATATTTTTTAATCTTAAAACAAAAAAGATTTGATTCTAAGTGTTTACGAATATTGTTATTAATCATTTTACAGTGTTGTTCATCACCAAAGTCTTTACAAAAGATATGTAATTGTTTCACTGGCTATATTTGTAAAAAGTTTTAGAAACATTATATTGATTATGCGAGAGTTTTTCTCCTACTCCACCGCTACATACAAAATCTAAATATTATACATCTTATATAATTAGTTGCGTACTTAATAAATTAATTAAAATATAAAAACACATCTGTTGGAGTTTAATGAAATAATGTATGTTGCTCAAATAATTTAGATTAGATGAAGTCTTGGCAGGTCCCTTATTCAAAATCATACGCAATCGATGACACTACTTTGATAGGAAAAAGACATATTTTATTGTTTATGTTTTGATCAATATGGTTAAAACTTTATTGTTTTTGGGATATTTAATCCAAAATTTATAAGGAGGTAATTATTTCTTTAATATTTCATTAATATAGATTCATCCTACTTTGAGGGGTAATTCATTGACTCCAACCTAACATTTGAACCCCAAACATTTGATTAAGGTTGATATAACACTTACCATCTCACTACATTCCTTTACTTTTTGAATGTCACTAATCAATTGAATACATCGATAAGATAGAAAGTTGAATAAATAAAACTCCAAGATAGTGTTGAACCACCCTAATTTTTTAACATTGAAAGTCCTTTGTTGCACATCTCGTAGATCTTTTAGCCATTGAAAACTCTATAAAGATTAAAGTAATTTATTTTATAAGTTTAAGAATTCTAATCTACATGACACCAATAGTCTAATGATTACATCAAACTCTTGATAAAAATATATTTACTTCAACATAATGATCAAAAGCATAAACATAAACAACAAAGTTTAAAACATGTACACAAAAATAAATAAAATAAGCATAGATTAGTGACTGTAAAAAACATACCAGAATCTGTAATAATAAAATGAAACATAAAGGAAAAACCGAGCTCACTTAATGCACATAGTTACCTTAAGAATATTAGTTCATTATACTAACCGAAGTTTAAATAGATCCTCCCATGATAGAGTGATTCTATTCACAAGTGTGTTGATACAAAAACAATGGTGTGAGTCAGTCACCCAACATGAGTAAAGTACACGAATATATAACTCTGCAGAAGAAGATGCACAAGAAGAAGAAAAAGAAGTTAATAAATTTCTTTGTTTTAAAATGAGAGGAAATCTCTCTATTTATAGACAACAAAGGGTAGTAAGAATAAATGTTTATTGTGCCTTATCAAAAAGTTCACAACTCTTTTGAAAAGTCATAATTTTTCATTAAATTCACAATTTTTTCATAAAAGTTGCAACTTTTCATAAAAGTCGCAACTTTTTGTAAAAGTTTCACCTTTTCATAAAAAGTCACAAATTTTTGTAAAAGTCGCAAAGTTTTACAAAAGTCACAACTTTTCATGAAATGTAAGGTTAACTTTGTAAATAAATAAATTAAAATAGAATTCTAATTTGTGGTTGCGCCACATAAGCAGGTCTAAGGTTCTCATTTATATAAATACTAGGTAAAGTGTCCGCGCTTCGCGCGGTGGTTAAAACATCTGATAATACATGTGTTTTTGAGTGGGTACAACCCTATGGTAAATTGTCAAGAATATTTTATCCAAAGACGAAATGAAATGTTCTTTTTAGTCTTAAAATGAAAAATATTTGATTATAAGTGTCTACGAATATTGTTATTAATTCTTCATTTTACTGTAGTTGTTCATCATCAAAGTCTTTACAAAAGATATGTAATTGTTTTAGTGTCTATATTTGTATTTTCAAAAAGTTGTACAAAGATTATATTCATCAATTTCGAGAGTTTTTCTCCTACTCAAGGCCGCAACAAACAAAATCCAAATATTATACATCTTATACAATTAGTTTTGTACTTGATAGGTTAATTAAAATATAAAAACACATCTCTTGGAGTTCAATGAAATAACTTATGTTGCTCAAATAATTTGGAATAAAGGATGTCTTAGCTAGTCCCTTGTTCAAAATCATACACAGTCGATGACACTACTTTGATAGACAAAAGATATATTTTATTGTTTATGTTTCGATCAATATGGCTAAACCTTTATTTTTTCAGGACTTTTAATCTAAACTTTTTACGAAGGTAATTATTTCATTAATATTTTATTAATATAGATTCATTCTACTTTGAGGGGCAATTCATTGACTCCAACCCAATATTTGAACCCCAAACGTTTGATTAAGGTTGAGTACAATACTTACCATTCCACTACATTCCTTTGTTTTTTGAATGTCACTTACCGATTGAATGCCTCGATAAGATAGAAAGTTGAATAAATAAAACTCCAAGGTAGTGTGGAACCACCATAACTTTTGAACACTCAAAGTCCTTTCTTGCACATCCCATGGATCTTTTAGTCACAGAAAACTCTATTATGATTAAAGTCATTTATTTTACAAGTTTAAGAATTTTAATCTACATACACCAATAGTATAATGATTACATCAAACTCTTGATTAACAGATCTTTACTTCAACATAATGATCAAAAGCATAAACATAAACAACAAATTTTAAAATATATTTACAAAAAAAATAAGAATAAATTAATGAGTGTAAAAAACATACCAGGATTTGTAATAATAAATTGAAACATAAAGGAAAATCGAGCCCACTGAATGCACATTGTTTCCTTAAGGAAATTATTTCATTCTAGTACCCGAAGTTTAAAGGAATAGATCCTCTCAGAATAGAGCGATTCTATTCACCGGTGTGTTGATAAAAAAATAATAGTTTCAGTCAGTCACTCAACATGAGCAAAGTACAATATAAAATTCTGCAGAAGAAGAAGAAGAAGAAGTTCAGAATTTTCGATATTTTAAAATGAGAGAAAATTCCTCTATTTATAGACAACAGGTAGTGTGAATAAATGCTTATTGTGCCTATCAGAAAGGTCACAACTCTTTGGACAAAGCACAATTTTTCATAAAAGTCACAATTTTTCATAAAAAGTTGTAACTCTTCATAAAAGACGCAACTCTTCATTAAAGTTGCAATTCTTTGTAAAAGTCGCAACTCTTCGTAAAAGTTATCACTTTACATAAAAGTAGCAACTTTTCATAAAAAGTCACAACTTTTGGTAAAAGTCACAACTTTTAATAAAAGTCTCAATTTTTCATGAAAGAGAAGACTAATTTTAAAAATAAATAAGTTAAAAGAGAATTCTCGCTTGTGGTTGCGCCACATAGGCGGGCCTAAGGTTCTCTTTTATATAAATATATGATATGATATGATATGATATGATATGATATGATTACTTTAAGAGGGGCATGCCCAAGTCTGTTGTGCCATAGACTAGTTAATGAGGTAGTAGTAGAAGTAAGACTAGTAGAGCTTGTACATGAGTTTCTAACTACACAACTTCTTTTATTAGAGCTTTGTTCACATGCAGGATGTGCAGAATGTGTAGAAACTGAAAACTCAGTGTTCAACAGATCCCCAGGACCCTCCCATTGAAGAGATCCTGAAAGATACAAAAATCAGGAAAAAATACCACAGCACAACCTAGTTGCTTTGTTAGTTGTGAGACAGATAGAAGATTGTACTTAAACTCTGGTATAAACAACACATCCTTCACCATTTTATCCTTATGTACTATGGATTCACCAACATGAGTAATAGGAACTTGATCACCGGTAGGTAAGTTTACATTCATATGTATTTTATCACCAAGATCTGTAGACTCATCAAACTTAGATTGTGGACCATATAATTTGATGCACATGTATCAATGATCCAATTAGTATTTACCACATAAGTCATAAGAGCTATGTGAATACCTGAAGTACTGGTTGTAGCAACATTAGCTGAAGAATCAACTTCCTTTCCTTTGCCTTTGCTCAGCATTTGCAAAATCTGACTATACTGCTCATGTGTAAACATTGACATGCCCTGTGTACCTGCTGGAGTGTTAGTAGATGAACTATATGATCTAGCATTAGAGCTTACAGAGGAGTCATAAGTTCCAGAGTCATTGTGAGTAACAACTATAGTAGCGTTTGCATTAGAATGGGATGTGTCTCCTTTATTTTTAGGATAACCATGAAGCTTGTAACAAGCATCCTTAGTGTGTCCCTTATAATGACAAAATTCACAGTAGACTGGAGGTCTACCAGATGTAGGATTACTATTTCTTCCATCACAATAATTGTTTCTCCCATCACCATAGTTGTTCCTGTTCCTGTAACTACCACCTGAAGGACCTCAACCTGATCCTGAAGCATTACCACTGTTATAGTATCCCCCAGTATTAGAAGAGGACATCCTGTTACTCATAAAAGCTGTCTCTGATAGGATGTCAGTGGAATTATAGTTATTGCTAGTACCACTCATTTTTTGACTTTCAACATTTATTATCATCGCATAGGCCTGATTAAAAGTAGGAACCGGAACTTGCATCAACACCTGACTTTTAGCATGCACATAGGACTCATTTAAGCCCATAAGAAATTTCCATAGTTTTTGAAACTGGAAATGCTCAGTATATTGTTTCGACTCAGGACTAGCACATGAGGGATGAGGAATTAGAGTTTCAACTTCATCCCAAAGCTCTCTAAGTCTCGAAAAGTAATTAGACACAGAACCAGTTCCTTGAGACAAACTAACTATTTCTTTATGAAGATAGAAAGCTCTAGAAGCATTGACCTTATCGAACCATTCACGAAGATCCTCCCACACTGTATCAGCATATATCCATAGATAACAGTACTCACTAGGCTCTTATAAATAGTGTTCATAATCCACCCTAGAACAATGGCATTACATCTATCCCACACAGGATGCAGAGAAGCTGGATACATATTCTTTCTACATGTTCCTAACAGAAAACCTAACTTGTTTTTACCCGTTAACACAATTTCAAGGATTTACTCCATAAAGAGTAATTTTCAGAACCTAGAAATTGAATTGAGATTAGAACAGAACCTTGATTGTATGACGCATGAATGAAGAGAGAATGATTGTGATCTACCGAAACTTGAGGCTGAACTTCAATAGTTGCAGCAATATCACCAGCAATTGACATGACTGAACCAGTAATTTGAAACTTCAATCGCAACTGAGATCTGATCTACTGTTGATGCTACTGCTAAACTTCAATCTAGCAGAAATAGAACTGATCGAAAACAGAGTAATTAATAGAGATCCTGTGAATTTCTTAAAGTTCTGATACCATGTTGAGAAACTCCATTAATGGGAGTTAAGAAAGCTTTGAGAGAGTTTGAGGGAATGAACCAATTCTTATTCATTAAATCTGTATCTTTACATGCTGCTTACACATATATATACAAGAATAGAAAAGGAATCTTTGACAACTGTAAATCCTAACTAACTAAGATGTTCTTCCAACTAATTCCATATAACTAACTAACTAACTCTAAGTCTAGCATATAGTCAATTAACTATTTCTCAACACTCTATCATTTTGCGTCGTCTTAAATTGTGAAATTATTATGGCTTAGTTATGTTTTTGACAATTAAAAATGATAAATCTTTAACACTAAAGGGCTGACCTATTTTTGAGACAAATGAACCGTTGTTGTAAGTGCTAGTTTGTAGACCATCTACTTGTACATGTACTCTTTTAAAAAAAATCATTTCTAGGCTCTCTAAGTATGGCAGATCATTGCCCCAGGTCACGCTACTACTTTTTCCTAAAGCTGCTTCTGTTTCTTTCTTTGAATTTTCAACATCATTTCCTATATTTTGTTGCTTCTTTACCTATTTTTCACATACCATCTTTGCATTATTACTTTTATGCAGTGGATTTTTCTCAAGAACCACTTTCAATGTACAAGAGTTTTATGTCTCCTTTGATATACACACCATGCACCCACTGACACTATAACAAAAATAACTTTTAGTGCATTAAATATTGACATTAATAAAGAGTACTAAAATCTTTACCGGCATTAGTTAAGTGTCATTATAATCATTGTTGCTAAAGGCTTTAGTGACAGATATAAAGAGTGGTAATTGCCGCTAAAAATACATATTTAGCGCAAATTAATTAAGAATTAATTATCGCTAATGATCATTCTTTATGTAGCGTGATCCCATTGGATCCTTATTAAAAGCAACTCGCCAAGAGTGGCAAGGTTCCATAAACTTCATTCCTTGATATTAAGCCCTCCAAGCATCTTACGTAGACAAATTGTACTCCATGAATGTAGTGACACATCCTTCTTAAAATCTTACCCACCACATAGGAAACTCTACATCTTCTACCTGCATTGTTGCTTTACATTGTGGTAGGACAAAACCTGAGCCTCAGAAGTTGTGAATTGAGAAAAATGTTGATGAGTTTATGTCTTCAACATCCTAGTGTAGGATAGTTGTTTGGTACAATTTTTGTAAGAGTGATGATGATGTACATATTTTATGTGCTACTTTGCTGACTTAGTTGTGCCAAAGGCCGCTAATGTGATGTGAATTAGGGAAAAATCTTCATTTAAATGACTAAGATAACAGATCGTCTTAAAACTAAAAAAAATCCAATAGACTCAATACAATTAGCTACTTAATATATATATATATATATATATATATATATATATATATATATATATATATATATATATATATATATATATATATATATATGCATAGCTGATTGAGCAAATAAAATGTTTGCTTATTTTCAATTACACATCTGGAGCATAGATCGAGAGAAAAAATACTTAATTACTTAAATTTTGACTATTTTTCTTTCACATTTGCTCTCAATCAACTTTTATTTATGGTCTTTTGTAGGTTGAAAAGATAATCAACAGGATAATCAAGGGGATGAAGAAGGCAGTGAAGACCTTGATTGATATAATTGATTGGAAGTTGTTGAAACCTATTGCTTTAGCCCGACTCTTTTGTTTCTTTGACATTTTGAAACTTGTGTTAATCTACAATCTTTTGTTATAATTTCTATTAGTATTATCAAACTTTTGAAAACATTTGTTTTGGTATATATAATTTATCTTTATGGATATTGTGAATAGGACATTTGGAATAATGTATATGGTTCAGCTACATAATTAGTCGTTTTCTTCCGTGATTTAATTTAGATAATCTTTTTATAAACTGATGTTGATATTTAAATATATATAATGCTCAAGAAACATGACCTCTTGCAGTAGGTCGGCAAAAACTGTAGATTCATACAAATTGGTTGCATTAGAAAATAAAACTATTGCAATATCAATAAATATGTTGCCATGTTATTTTTAAAAACTTGTTGTGATAAGAAAAAGTTATTGCAACGGTTACTAACTGTTATCACAACCCTAATGCAACGGTTATTAACTGTTACAACTGATGTATTATTATAGTCCCTATATATGAAAGGATAATTGTTGCAATACAGGTACTTATAGCAACTCTTTTAGGAACCGTTACATTAACCGTTACAATAGACCTATAGTAATGCGAGCAGATGAGATGGTTGGCAAACCGTTACTGTAGCTCTATGGCAACCGTTTTAGGGCCTATTGCAACATATATAAAACAGTTGTTATATATCAAAAATCTAGTAGAGAGACTTAGCTAATTTGTATAGTTATGTGGTCTAATTTCTAGGTTTTGGATGACTAATTTTGAACTATAGTGCAATTTGTAGTTAGAGTCTGCCCTCTTTCGTTCATATGAATTCTTGATATTTATTTTTATTATTTGAATGGATCCTTTGAATCATTTTTAATTTAATTTTTGGCCTTGTAAGG
Source organism: Solanum sitiens (assembly GCA_016801875.1). NCBI lineage: Eukaryota > Viridiplantae > Streptophyta > Magnoliopsida > Solanales > Solanaceae > Solanum > Solanum sitiens. The sequence goes on along the minus strand of JABWTJ010000196.1, from coordinate 638,578 downwards.
TATTTTATATAACTAATTTTTTGACATGTGTATGAAAAATCTTGAAGTACCAAAGATTTGATTACCTTTACTTCGCTATAGTCATCTTCCCCACTTCTTTCAGGCCTTATTTAATGAGAAGTGTTGATCAACAATTTGCATGATGAATGTTGTTTAACCATTCACATTTATAGCCGGAAAAAAAAACAATGACCAATTATAAGTACGGTGAATATAATGTTATCTCATTTTCCTTCATTTGAATGGAATTTAGTAAATTATTTATTTAGAGCTTAATTCTTTAGATCGAGGATGATCTGTTGTATTTTAAGTGGGCGAATCATTGTATCTCAAGGTGATGTGTTGTGTTAAAACATCCTAAAAGAAACACATGATACTATTTGAACTAGGCATCAAGGTGTTGAAAGGATGAGTACACCGTTGTCTTGAACTTATTTTTGGACAAAAATTGAGGATCACATTGAGGCCTATGTAGAATCATTTCTTGTATGCCAATTTGATGAGATTGAACGGAAAAAAAGAAATTAGGTTTTTGCAGCCTCTACCTGTTGAGAAGTATTTGTGGGCTCTTGTTTCTATAGACTAGGTAAATTGCTCGCGCTTCGCGCGGTGGTTAACTACGTCAATAATGTAATTTGAACATGTAATAATATAAATGTTTTCGAGAAGGTACAACATATGATAAATTGTTAAGAATATTTTATCAAAAAAATGAATTGTTTTTTGTAATCTTAAAAAAAAAAAGATTTGATTCTAAGTGTTTATGAATTTTGTTATTAATTCGACATTTTACTTTAGTTGTTCATCACCAAAGTCTTTAGAAAAGATATGCAATTGTTTCATTGTTTATATTTGTATTTTCTAAAAGTGGTACAAAAATTTTATTCATCAATTGCGAGAGTTTTTCTCCTATTCAAGGCCTCTACTTATAGAATCTAAATATTATACATATTATATAATTAGTTGTGTACTTGATAAGTTAATTAAAGTATAAAAATGCATACCTTAAAGTTCAATGAAATAACGTATGCCTCCCGAATAATTTATATTAAATGATGTCTTGTAATGTCCCTTATTCAAAATCATATGCACTAGGTGACACTACTTTGATAGACAAAAGAAATATTTTGTGTTTTTATCTTTCTATCAATATAGTTAAAACTTTAATATTTGGGGGACTTTCAATCTACAATTTATAAGAAGAAAATTATTTCATTAACATTTGATTAATATAGATTCATCCTACTTTGAGTGGTAATTCGTTGATTACAACCCAACATTTGAACCCCAAACGTTTGATTAAGGTGGAGTACAATACTTACCATCCCACAATATTCCTTTATTTTTTTTGGATGTCACTAATCGATTAAATGCCTCGATAAGATAGAAAATTGAATAAAGAAAACACAAAGGTAGTGTGGAATCACCATATCTTTTGAACACTCAAAGTCCCTTCTTTGACATCCCATGGATCCTTTAGCCCCTAAAAACTCTATAAAAATAAAACTAATATATTTTACAACTTTAAGAATTCTAATCTACATGACACCAATAGTCTAATGATGAAATCAAACTCTTGATTAACATATTATTACTTCAACACCTTGATCAAAAGCATAAGCATAAGCAACATATTTTAAAACATGTACTCAAAAACAAAAACTAATAACATAAGCATAAATTAATTACTGTAAAAAAATAACAGGATATGTAATAATAAATGAAACATAGAGGTAAAAATCAAGCCCACTGATTGGACATTGTCCCCTTAAGGAAAATTTTTCATTCTAGTACCAGAGGTTTAAAGGAATAGATTCTCTAAAGACAAAACGATTCAATTCACCAATTTTTTGATACCAAAACAATGGTGTCAGTGAGCCACTCAACAGGAGCAAAGGACACGAAATTTCGTTATTTTAAAATGAGAGAAAATCCCTCTATTTATAGACTACAACGTGTAGCTTGAATAAATGTTTATTGTGTATTATCGGAAAGGTCACAACTCTTTGGACAAAGTTATAAATGTTTCATAGAAGTCACAATTTTTCATTAAAGTTGCAACCCTTCATAAAAGTCGCAACTCTTCATAAAAGTTGCAATTCTTCATTTAAGTTTCAACTCTTCATGTAAGTCGCAACTCTTCGTAAAATTCACAACTTTTCATAAAAAGTCACAACTTTTTTTTGAAGGTCACAACTTTTCATAAAAGTCACAACTTTTCATGAAAGGGAAGACTAATTTTGGAAATAAATAAGTTAAAAGGGAATCCTAGTTTGTAGTTGCGCTACATAGGCGGGCCTAAGGTTCTCTTTTATATAAATATATGATATGATTTCATTTGCAGGTTTCGAAGAGTTGATGGCAAAGCATCAATCATGATAGTGGATGAATGTTTCTCAAAGTATGGTATTTTCCTTGGTGCTCTAGTTCTTTGTATAACTGCTGAAAATTTTCGGGGTTCCACTTGATATTGTGAGTGATTGAGACACTAAGTTTACTGGACAATTTTAGACTGCATTATTCAAGATGATGGGCACTAATTTGAAGATCTTGATTTCAAATCATCCGCAAATAGATGGACGTACCCAAAGAATCAATCATCTACTTGAAGAGCATTTGAGACACTGCATGAATCCAAGTTAGATTGTGCAATATAATGGACCTTTTTAAGTAAAAGTAAAGGTTGGTGACGTTGCTTCTTACCTGTTGATTCTGCTAGAAAGGTGTAAGATGAGACCCACCTTTCATGTGAGTTTTCTGAAGCTCTTTCATGAAGATCTTGCTCATCTTGTTGTATGGAAACAATAAGAGGAAGAGCTTGAGAAGATTTTGGATGAACGAACTTTGTGTCATTCAGGGGTGGCTCGACAGTGTTAAAAAAAAGACATGTGCCTTAGGCCCCCAAATTTAAGGGGCCTCATTTTTTTATAATAATAGGTTATAAGTTATTATTTTTTTAACAAATATTGAATACTATTTGTAGAAAAAGTAAACATTTCATGAAAAATGAAGAGATTATTCGAAGAAATATTTGACATATTTTGAGTACTATATCATATGAAAAATAACTTAAAATAAGAATGGTTATATTATGAGATGAAAACTAGAAGAAATAAATTATATAAAAGGTATTAACAATTTAAGTTTAAGACACCGTTTAATTTTTGTTTTAGGCTACTAATACGCTTGAGCCGCTCCTGGTGTCATTCCAAGAACAATTGGCGAATAAAAATTCAAGTTCAATGATCCAATGACATCAGTAAGACCAACTTTACTTGAGGTAAAACCGCAGGCATGGACACGTGTCGGGAGGTCATGAAAAGACCTTGGAAGTGGTGAGGCTAAGAAATACAAGACAAGGTGTATCTAAGGCATGACAAGTTCTGAGCAAGATAAGGCAAGCAAGTCTATGATTGTGACATGATTGTGACTACGTTAAGTTTGTCTCCTATTAGCTGGGCAACACAGAGGACTAAGGAGAATGGGTACTAATGGCAAGTTGTGCATTGAAGAACCTATGAATAGGGCAGTCAACAACTTGGTAAATACACAAAGTTGGGATCCATAGTGGGAGCTTAGGGACAGACTTGAAGGTTGTCTCCATGTACCGGCGCATGTGTCAACAACTGGGTAGTTTCTTGATTTTCAGTTGTCTGTGACATAGTAAGGATATATTAGTTTAACTTATATTTTGCATTCGAATTATACTAGCTGTTGAGCGATGTCAACTGCATAGGATAGAACATTTGTGTGGCTTGTGATAAGGTGTTGTGACCCAGGTAGACTTGTGACAAGTCAAATTAGATTTTGTTGTCTGAGTTTTATGAAAGAGTTTTGTGTGCTTCTTTGTGGCACGAGACTAATACAAAATTGACAAGCTAAGGGATTCTTTTATGTGCCTTGTATTGTGATTTTGCATCTAATAGATAATTTGAGTGTGGAACTACATTGAAGGAAAAAGAAGAGGGCTAAGTCATAGATGCATTGTTAGAAAACTATATGCACAGCAGAAACATATCTTGGATTTTTACTACTTACATGAATAATAGATAACCAATACCGTTTATGCTAGAACACATTGACCATGCTAGAACACATAAACTTGCTATATTTAATGCGATAAATACCTCTTGAAGCGTGAACATCTGATTCAATCGAATCCCCAAGTTAGACAGACCTTCAAGTGAATCTACAAGATAGCTATGGTCTTCTACAGTGATCCTAATTTCACATATGAAATCTCTCGATACTTGGGTGGGCAAGTATTGAATAGAAAACCAATCATCTTTCTAGGGTTAGAAGAATCTCTAATTATAGAGATTTCTTTCCAATCCCAAATTCGTAATCGCTCTCCTCTATTTATATTTAGTAATTCCGCATTAAACACTTATGTAATTCCCATGTTAATATTTTAGATACTAATCAATAAATTAAATTATTGACGAACCTAACTTAATGATTAATTTCCTTTAGAGCACTACTTAACTTATTTCATGTGTCGAATTCATAAATCCACTTGCAAGATTTGACACGATGAATACTTATAAGTTTCTGGATTTCATCAACTAACTTATTATTTCACCAATATATACTATTATCATCCAACTTACCAGACATATTGACCCATCTCAGAATCTCACCTTTTAATAAATCAAAACGATAATTAATATATACAGATCATAATAGTTATATCAAGATTAAGAATATAAGTGCATTTAATAGTTTAGAGAATATGTTTTTGTCCTTCAGTCTAAAACAACTATCACTACTCGGTCTCATTCAATACATACAAAAGGCACTAGCACAAGAAGTTGGAACAATACCGTTCCCATAATCAAGATAAATCACATATAATCTTGTGCTACAATCGTATCAGATGGCATGTCCAATTTCCATCCTAGATGGGAATAAAAAAACTTTATACTTATAAGAACCGATAATTTAATCATTTGTGTATAAACTAAAACTCTACACACTAAATCATCTACTATATAAGTAAATAGACACCATAAACGAATATATGATCTATTAAAATGCGAAAGTATTTATTCTCTAATAAATATTATTTCTTAATACATGGTTAACAATATATATCCCAACAATCTTTCACTTAGACTTTTAACCATCACAATTGTTATAATGTACTATATCTAAATGCATGGTTAATAGTATATACCCTAACAATCTCCCACTTAGATATTTAATCTTGAAAATTGTTAGAATACTATGCCTAAACACATGATTAATAGTATATACCTAACAATCTCTCACTTAGACCCTTAACTATGCATTTACAACTTTCACAAGCATTCCTTTATTTCTTATCAAAAAAAATTTACCAAGTTATTTTCTCATGCAATTTTGTCTAGTAGTGTTTCGTCGTAACAAATCTATTTTGCAGTAGATCCTGAGAGTGCTTATCATGAAACTTTCCAAGAGTTTACTTCATTCTAGAAAATTTATCATCTAATTTCTCTCAATCATATAGAATAAATCAATCTTCGCTATGATTCTCCCACTACGACTAAGCACTACATAATCACACATTCATGATCTTTAGTTTTAATATTTATTCAAAATCTTTCGATATTGAAATATTAACAACTTTTCATTTAGTTTTCTTTAATTTGCTCAACATTACTTTCACTACTTGAGGTAATAGTTTTTCATATGTCTATTAACATTTCTTCCACTACTTAAATGCAATGGAACGTCAATTCTTACATACCATTAGATGTTCTTAAGCGTCTGAATTTATAATTGACTTATTTGTTATTTGTTTGTTCAATTCCTGTAAAAATAGTTTACTTCTAGGAACATGGTTTACAAAATGATCCTTTTCTAGAAATTAGAAAGTTGTATTAACAATTACCTTATTTTCTTTAAGACACTATAATAAAACCTCTTTCAGTGTTTAGGATATCCAATTAACACAGTCATTCTGTTCTTAATTCCAATTTTCTTATCCTCCTACTCAGCACATGTGCTGGACAATTTTATATATGAAATTGTTACAGATTACACTTACTTCAAATCCAACTAGTTCTATAGTTGTTCAAGGTATTGATTCGAAAGAAATTGAATTCAGAATGTGTTATACAGTTATTAGAACCTATCCCAAAAGAAATAAAATAACTAATAATAGTCAATAATTAATCTTATCACCTTCATAAGTGTCTACTTTTTTTCTCTTCCACACCAATCTATTATAGAGTGTCTAGTGTAGACATTTGAAAGATAATTAATCTATAAGATAAGTGACTTATGAGCTTTGGAGAGAGATTTACGTCACTACAATCAAATTGTAGTGACTTTATATATTTTCATGATGATATTTTCATGTGTCTTAAATATTTTGAGTTTATCAAGACATTTAGACTTACAAAATATCAAAAAATATATTCGTATCACGAGTAACCTTCTTGAAAACTCAGAAAACTCAAATTCACCTCTTGCCCATATGCTCATTTATAAAATAGATTAATTATAATTTATCACTACCTCTTTTTCCCTTTTTAAGAGGAAAGTTAAGGTATCTTAGCCATTTTTCCTTCTAAACAAAAGGTACATGTTGGTAGTGACTTCACTTTCAATGAACCATTATGTCCATCCATTAACCAACCTTAAAATTATATTCAGAATAAATGACTTAGACGCTAATGTACAGATAAGTTTCATTCAATTTAAAAGATATATTCCCTTATGAGACAAATTGATATAATTCAATTCATGAGAGATAAACTAATAAGATAATCATGCATCAATATACCACAAGAAATAAATATTTATCAAACTCAATGATAGGAGAGTTACAAATAAATATATTCAATACTCATCTCTTCTCTAGTAAGAAACTGAAAATAATTTCTTCTAACATAAGGTACATGTACAATGCATTTCTTTGAATTAATATCTTATCTCTACCAAAAGAAAATCTTAAGTAGTGCTAAGTGGGTGCGTAAAGTATATAGAGAATATGAGACACAATACTTCAAATAGATCATAATATCTCGAATAATCCAAAATAACAAAATTCAGGGCTCATTTATACATATTTATCCATGCATCTCGAATAGTCAATCGTTGGGATTGGAGAACTACTCATGCAATACACATGTACAATGACCGATTATTCACTCAATAAAGAGTCTACTGTTAGTTAAGTCAAGTGAAATTCCTCTAGTTACATTGACTCAATCTTATATTACTCAGTTTAGGAGAGTTAATATTGATTATCAAAACTAGACGATTAAATACATAGTGACTTGCATCTATTTCATCCGATGGAGAGAAAGGTCTATGCCAACACATAAAACTAATATTTCACTACTATTTAATCAAATATGACCAAAAAAATAATTTCTTACTAGGTCGTTCTTATGAATCTATCCAATTTCAGATCAATCAGAGTTCCCTTTTTTTTCTCTTCGAATTCTAAATCTATGATCAATTTGGTTGAAAACGTTTTTTGGCCAAAATAGAAATTAAGATTTTTCCGCTCAGTAATTCTTATCATATATCATAATTTTATAAAATAGATACATGAATCAAGAATAAAGAACAAAATTCTAAATTTTCAAAAGAAAAGCATGTTTATGTATACATTTATCAGATGTTCACTTCAAGATTTTTTTTTATTTTAAAAAACTTAAATCATATGGAGAGTATATGTTAATTTAATGTCACGATCCGAGTCTACACCCTGGACATGGCCGGCACTCGAAGACCATTGCTGGTCCCCAAACGAACCCTCATCCTGACTTACTACAAGCAGAAGACTAACTTAAGCATACAAAAAACTTAAAACTGAAATGAACAACTTTGAATAAAATTATGTACTCAACTAGACATTAAATAGGAAACTTTAGTCTTTAAAACATTTAAGAAAATAAATTATTAATACGGACTCCTCAACTATACTCACTATCTATGAAGCCTCTAAATGACAATGATGGAAGTCGGGACAAGATCCATGACCTCCAGACTAAACTAAAAAGTAAATGAAATCCTCCGAAAGCAAGGAGGCTCACCATATCTAACTCGAACTCTCGTATGTATCAACTAAGCTCATGTTGATGATCCAGCATACCTGTGTCTGCACATGAGAAGATGCAGGATAATTGGACCAGTACGTGGAATGTACGAGCATGTAAGGAGAATTCTAAGGCATAACATAAGATTGATACTTGAATAAAAAGGAAACATACTTACCTCTTTTCAACTCAACTCAAATCAAGAATGATATATTCAACTCAAAGATTAGATACTCGACTTCAAAGATGTGATACTTGACTCAGTGAAGCACAGACAAACTCAAGATACTCAACTTAAGGTACTCAACTCGAAATACTAAACTCATGATACTTAACTGAACTCATTTCAATATAAAGTAGTTTTAAACAAGTTCAATATAAAGCAAAGTTATTTTAAAACATGAAGTTAACTCAAGATAATGATATCATAAAAACATATCATGCTCCCTATCAAAGTCTACTTGTGCAATGCATGAATGAAGTCCCGTACCTCTATTCATACTAAGCAGAACCCCTTGAGTATTCATGTAATTAATACCGTGGAATTTTCTCTAACCGACAACCACAACTATAAGCCTAAATAGTGATACAACATCTCGTCCACGCTGCCAGAACTGGTGTATACTTTGCCGTCCAATAGACCATCCTCAACCTAGTGGATCCACTGGCTAAACTTACGTGATCATCTAAAAAGTTTTACACGTTAATACCCATGATGACTACATGCTTTACATGGAGACTTGAGTTATCTAAACTCTCATTCCCACATCGGTGTTCAATACTACTCCCAAAACATACTTTAGCTCATACTTTTAATAAAACTTTCCTTCCTTTGGCTTGAGATAATTTACTGAAGCCTTTAGCTTCATAAGCTCCTTTTTGGAATCAATGTTCCCTTCTTTAGTTCAAAACTCTTTTGGAACTTATTATTTTCCTTTAAACTTAAATCTGAAACATTATTAACCTTTAGGAAATACTTAGTCCCCCTTATATCTTTAGAGAAATGAACTCAACTCTTACTCTTTACTTAACTTGAAACTTTAACTCTTAGGGAATACTTACTTCCCTTATAACTTTTGAGAATTTAACTCAACTATTTACTCTTTCTTGACTTGAATGCTATGTCTTTAAAACAAAGTGAAACGTTTGTGAAAGACTTTAGTAAACTTTATAAACTTTACTTTGACTTGCTCTTAACTTCTAGACTTGACTCTTAACTTTCCTTGAATTGAAGTATGGATTCAAGGTTCATGATATCATATTTATGGATGATTTAATGATTTTCAACTTGGAGGGTTCATGCGTAATCATGAGCATGAACTACTCAACTCAAGGACTCAAAGACACCTCTTATCTCAGCATTCTTCGACTTATAGGGTTCATGCAGAATTTTGGGCATGAACTACTCAATTCGATGGTCTACATAACTACATGGAACTAATGAGCACAATTTTTCTCATTCTTTTACATACTTCCTCCAGTATTAGTTCAATTAATTAGTTGATATCAAAAGATTCATAACTGAACTCGAAAGCTTTCTTGGACTCTACTCTTAACTCTCTCTTAAATATGAATTATGAATTCACGAGTTATAGTTCATGATATGAAGGACCTAGGTGATATTTTTGACTCGTGACTACATATTCTTCACTCTTATACTCACTTGCTTAAGTCTTGAAATAAGTTACTAGAAGTGGTGGAAGACTCCTCAAAAGAACTCGAACGAACTCTCTCAAAAGGTTCGGAAGAACTATCAAAACTTAATCTTGACTTTACTTTGAATTTGAATTATTGTTTCAAGGTTATGATTCATGTTATGAATGATTTATAAGTGTTTAGAAGTAGTTTAAAGTGTTTAAAATCAAAATGAGTGAAGATACACTTTAAATGAGCTCAAACGGAGCGACTGGGGGTAAACTGAAGGGGCAGGTGACCTTGGGGATATGGGTGGCGCGGGGAGCCAGCCCCTGTAGGACAGAGAAGGGTTTGGGGCGCTCTGGCAGGCCCGCCGCGCCAGGCTTCAACCCAGAAAATTCTGCCGAGCACTTTTGCTCGTTTTCTCACCCTAAATCGCCTAAAAGCAAACGGTTTCTTCCCCAATCACTTGGATTCATTTACTTAACTTAATTACACTCTAATATACTGGAAAAAAAATGCTAAAATTAGTCAATTTCATCCCAAGAATTCATCCAAAACTCAACACAACAAGATTTAGAATGAACCTCAAGAACACCTATCAAGAACTCATCGAGAACTCAAATCTTTACACTTTAAGCATGAGATTTCGCTGAAACATTACATGATTGGCGTGTGGGTGAACTAACCCAACACTATGGAAGCCTACATACCTCTTAGGGATTAGACCCATGATGAAAATCCACAACTAAACTCAAGAACATCAACGAACGCCTTCATCATTACCTCTTTTCTCATCTTTTCTTTTCTTGTCTCTTCTTGAACTCTCAACTAAAATCCTAGGAGTATATTAGGATTATAAAACTGAACCTAAAAGTATTAGACCCCTAAAATATTACTAAAATCGAATTAAATCTGATTGGGTAAGGAAAAGACCAAAATACCCCTTAGTATTTTCGGCTAACTTTCCTTAATTGGATAGCCTAACTTCAAAAGGTCATATCTCACTCATCCGAACTCTACATTTAGCAAACTCGGCAGATTTGGAAAGATGATTCAAAGATATTTATAATGGTATCTTGTAGCACATCTAACTCATCCTGTACTGGGATTTATGGTCGTTAGAAGTTGACCTAAAACTCATACTTTGCTTAACTCTCCAATTTTCAGATTTTTTGCTATTTCCAATTTATTCTTTTGGGAACTCAAGGTTCTAAATCTAGTGAACTAACCTTAACACTTATGAAATTTTAAATTCCCCGAAAAAATTTACTCACCACGAAGGATGGTTCGAGTCTTAGCTCAAAATTTTTCCGGGGTGTTACATTTAAGTCAAGTGAATATCATTATCTCTATATCCATTGATCCAATCAAATATCACTCAGTTTAGGAGAGTCAATATAGATAATCAAAACTAGAAATTAAACTTTCATGAATTGTATCAATTTCATCCGATATGGAGGAAGGTCTAAGCCAACACATGAACTTAATACTTAACTAAAATTTAGTCATGAAGAACATAGAGAATAATCTCTACCACCACTATATCTTAGTCGAGTAATTTTTTTGGTAAAATTAATTTTTCAAGATACAAAATTTTCTAAAAACATCATCTGAACAACCTCAAATTACCAAATCACTATATAATAATGAGTGTTTTAAATTTGATCATTTCTGATGAACCTACCAAATTCAGATCAATCAGAGTTCAAAATTATTATTTATCTCCAAAGCTATGATCAAATTCAGATTCAAATGATTTGAGGAAAAATGAACAGATCTATATCCTTATCATATATCAATTTATGTTAACTCATCACGTGTAATCATGTACCACGTATAACATAAATAAAACAGATATAAAGATGAAGTTCATACTAAATCACATTTTAATTCCAAAGAACAACTTTAAAATCATTTTAACAACCTCAAAATATAACCACATAGCAATGAGTACTTCTTACTAAGCCATTATCAATGAACTTATCAAATTTCAGGTCAATTGGAGCATATAAAGAATCTTTATTTTCAAAGATGTGACCAAATTGATGTTCAAGTAATTTAAGTATCTTTAGGAATTAAAACAATATGACATACATTCTTATCACATATCAATTCATGTTAAATAACCATGTGTAATCATGTTCCAAATTTAACATAAGTATAATTAACATGAAGAATGATCTTATCATATTCAAATCAAAGATTTAATCCGACAAACTACCTAAACCCATCTAAACGATTTTCGTTGGAACCATCAAATTTCAAGTCAATTAGATTTCATAAAATTCATGATCATCTTAACTATGACCAAATTTGAAAAATTAATCGTTTCAGGCATAGTTAGGGATTAAAATAACTCGATTCACATTTTTATTCTCCTTTAATAATTATCTCATGATAATAAGGCATACTTGTGTCCTATCTTTCAGATAAGACACATAGCTAACCTCTTTACAACATTTTATTCTCTCAACTAATACACTTGAGAATTCCAGTTATTATATTTCTCCCTTTAAACCAGTGAAAATATTTAATATCTCTTCTCATGAATTACTTTAAGTGTTACTAGTATCAAAAGGTTAATCTCTTTCCGAGTAAACAAACCTTTACTATTATACATTTATGTAGAACAATCCATACATGATACATTGAGGATATTCTAACGACTCAAATAAATAGACCACTTTCGTAGATCCTATTTATTTATCATAATTCTCAATTCATATATTGTAATCTCACATATATAAAATACTAAGAATCATATATTTATATCAAAGAGAATACTAGGTCCGCCTACGTAGTACCACCACAAGCTAGAATTTTCTTTTAAATTTATGTATTTCCAAAAATAGTCTTCCCCTTTCTTGAAAAAATGTGTCTTTTATGAAACATTGTGACTTTTATGAAGAGTTACGATTTTTATGAAGACTTACCCAAAAATAGTCATCCACTTTCATGAAATGATGTGACTTTTATGAAAAGTTGTTACTTTTATGAATAGTTGCGACTTTAATGAAGAGTTGTAACTTTTATGAAAAGTTGTGAATTTTATGAAAAGTTGCGACTTAATTGAAGAGTTTTGACTTTTATGAAAAGTTGTGACTTTTATGAAAGGTTGTGACCTTTCTAAAGGGTTGCAGCTTTTTCAAATAGTCGTAAACTTTTCGATAAGGCACAATAAATATTTGTTCAAACTACCATTTGTTTTCAATAAATCGAGAATATCCTCTCATTTTAAAACAACAAAATTCTAAACCTCTTCTTTTTCTCCTTCACAATTAAAAATTTGTGTACTCTGCTCATGTTGAGTGGCTCAGTGACCCCATTGCTTATGTTAGAGATCATGGTATGTATCTTACCGTCATTAATTTATGCTTATGTTATTAAGGTTAAATGATAAGATGTAATAAGATTCATTTTCCTTTATATTATTAATCTTTTATGTAAGATGATATAGTGTTTTAGTTTTAGGACCGATAGATTTTAGTATTATTAAATTCTCGCGCGAAGCATGGGTAATTTTATGTTGATTCTTTAGTAAATTTCCACAATGTTCTTTCTCTATGTAATTTACACAGACTTTTTCCTTTACTTATATGTCAAAGTCTCATATGTTTTCGAAAAAGAAAAATGAATGTACAATCAAAATCTAAGTTTTATTCTTTTACTCAATAAAAAACCTACTACCTTATCTATTTTTCTTTACAACTGTTATTCTGGGTAGCAGGGATCTTCACCCTTCATCAATTGAGTAATTTTTATTTTTAGTAAGTAAAAGTCACTTTTTCGTGAGCGGAATTAAGTGTTGCAGTGACTCAGTCTCCAAATAATTGTTGTTGCAATGAAATATATGCAGGTTTTTATAAACTTTTACAATTATGACTCATCTACGAAGTGGTTTATATGTTCCTATCTTTTACTTTCAATTTAAAATGTACCTAAAACTCACAACTATTCCACAACATTACAATAGTATTTTAAAATCAAAGAGCAAACTAGAGTTCATTACACAAATTGATAGCATGATTTGCTTTTGGTCTAATTAGATTTACGTATTTTTCATTTTTAGTATATAATATGTTCATAATAATCAGCCTTAGCGAGAGGGAATCTCAACTTTTAAAACAAGTATTCCAGAATGTATGTCATATAACCTGTAACACCCCATATCCAAAACAGACCAAAAACCAGTTATTCAGAAAATATGCAGGTGCAACAGACATTGGCAACCGACGGACCATAGGCTTACCCACAGTCCGTCCTGCATATCAGTCGATTGGGTCAGAAACAACTGAAATCTCAATCCAGAAGATTTAACTAAGTGTCGAACGACGGACGGACTAAAGGTCCGTAGGTCGGTACGGTCCGTAGTCTGAGTCCATTGATCGACACCCCATTCACCCACTCTCTGACAAGATCTATGGATGACCAGCATGGTCTATAGGTGGACCCATGGTCCATAGGTCTGACCGTAGGTGGGAACTAGCAGACAGTTAAAGGGGAAATGCAGTTGGGTCAACTTTAGATAGTAATAAATTATAACACAAAACTAATTAGGTGTCCTATCACCTATCCACAGATAGATAATTGAATTATCTTTCCATAGCCACCAACCTTGCTAAAATCAGAGCTCCGACCAAAACGTTATGACCGTTTTTGCAAAGGTCTGTCGAACAGGCCCAACCTACGGACAAACGATGGACCATTGATGGAACGACTGACCGTCAGTCCTGGTCGTCGTTTGGTCCAACAACAACTTACCCAGGGGTATTTTGGTATTTTACCACTTCGTTTAAACCTTAAGATCCGTCGTTTTGACTCTAAATAATCAAATTTTAGTTAGTTTAAGCCTAGAAACATAACAAGAACTTACCTAAGTCAAAATCATAAATCAAAAGTTAGAAAATTAGAAGCAAGAAAGGAGAAAAAGGTCAAGAACCCTAGTTCAAGAACGCAGCAAGTTTCCAGCAGTTCCTTCCCCGAAATGTAAGTATTTTTCCGTGAATTTCATCACCAGGTATGTGGGATTTCACTAGTGGGTTGCTTTCACCCATTGGGTCCCTAGTTTTCAGTCAGTTCTTGATTCTCTTATCATGATTAAACCTAGGGTTCCTAGAATTACAACAAAACTTCATGATTTAGTTAAAGTATACGTTCCAAATCAGATTATAATGTTAATACTCAGATTATCGCATGAATTAGAACCCTACCTTTGTATTTATTTAATTCTTGAATTACACATGTTAGGTCAGATATTTCAGTTACTTCAGATATACATGCCTCAGTTATTAATGCATCATTATCAGATTAAATGTTGCATTCTCAGTTTGCATGTTCAGTTTTGAGCAATCCAGTATTTTATAGAAATTCAGACATAATCAGTTAACTACATAAATCAATGGGAGTAGCATAATACCGAGTTGGACTAGGGTTCAACATACCCAATTAGTCCCAGAACTACTAGCCAAGTAGGTTGTAAGTCCCCTCTGTGGCACTCAGTTTAGTGATCACGTCAGCATGCCCTTATACCATTGGCAGGGTATATTGGGTCTTCTCGATGGGGCATATACATTGGACTTCACATTTAGCTCATGTAGTTTTATTATCAGTTATTAGTAGCTCCTACAATTCAATCAGACTCTCTGCATTTACCATTTATCAGTATATTCACTATTTAGTTTCAGCATGTTATAAATTGGTCATTGCATCAAGTTAGCTTAGAATTTAGTATATCATGTACAGATTATTATACTTGCTTTTGTGCTTGTTCAGTATATTTTATTTCAGATTTACTCTATCTTACATGCTCAGTACCTTCAAGTACTAACGCATACGTGCGCTACATCTTCTCGTGATGTAGGTTCGGTTCTCAGCATCCAGATCACACATAGATCGATTTTGTAACGTTCCGGAAAATCATATGTCTAATTAAGAGCCCAGTAAGTCTCTAAAAATACTTAATAGGGGTACATAGGCACCCCAATGGCCAATATTGAGAAATATTGGGCATAGTACAGAAAAATTGGCTAAGGGATATTAGCCAATTTTCTATATATGAACAAGAAAAATACATTTTTGGGTTGCCCTACCCAATCAAAGATTCATTGTTCAAGAAATGTACCTGCAAGGAAGACCCTAAGCTAAAAATAAGTACGTTGAATATAGATCCTCAACACAATTCATTAGGTACTAGGCATCCAAGTGTCAAGCCTAGTACCATAGCACATGACCATTTAAAATGATCATGTAAATTAAGCAGTGCCCAATGACATGGTGAGGGTCCTTGGGACAATAAGTAAACATTCCCAAATGAACCATAAATAATAGTTAGTTAGAAAAGTACAACCAACCCATGTGCAAGCACATGTGCAAGACATGTGAAGAAGTGGCCAAGGAGGGGACCACCCTAACCGAATTCGGTTAGGGTAGTTAGGGGGGAAAAACGTGCACAAGGGACCCCTCCATGTGGGGACTAACTTCTTAACTAATTATAAACTATAACCTACTGCCATAAATAGCTAACTAACCTAGGACCAAACGAAATAAACTAATTAGTGCACCCGACAACCTAGGACCAAAACCGGGTTGACACTAACCTAGTACTAGTTAAAGAGACAACCTAGTACCTAACCTAGGATGGTCCAAAAGGTTAGTTATGTTCCTAACAACTTAAGGATACTTTATTAATTCCCCTAGGTTACCTAATTAATTAATTTGGAAATTAATTAATTAATTTAAAAGGGCTAAAACCGAAACTAAAAAGGAAACTTTCAGATTTTGGTTTAGACAAGAAAGGGACAACCTAGTACCTAACCTAGGATGGTCCAAAGAGTTAGTTAAGATCCTAACGACTTAAGGGTACTTTATTAATTACCATAGGCTACTTAATTAATTAATTTATCAACTTAATTAATTAATTTAAAGGGGCAAAACCGAAATCACAAAGCAATTTCCAGATTTCGGTTAAAACAAGAAAAAGACAACCTAGTACCTAACCTAGGATGGTTCAACGGATTGGTTATGGTCCTAATGACTTAAGGGTACTTTAGTAATTACCTTAGGTCACCTAATTAATTAAATTATCAATTTAATTAATTAGTTTAAATGATCAAAACGAAATTCTTACACTAACCTAGTACAACTCAAGAAACATCCTAGTACTTAACCTAGGATGGTCCAAAAGGGTTAATTTTGGTTCCAATGACTTAGGGGTACTTTAGTACTTACCCTAGGTACCTAAATTAATTAAATTAAGGATTTAATTAATTAATATAAAGTCAAAATGTTGACCAAAACCATAGTCAATACCAATTTCTAGATTTGACTAGGTGTTATGTTCTCCTATATTTAGTCAACTTAGGAGGGGCGTTTTTGTAATTGGTTAATTAGTTTATTAAATTAACTTATTAAACCTAAGTTTTATAATTCAAGATCAGTTCTTAAACATAAAAATCACGTTCAAACTCATAGAAAAGGCGACACAAAAACAGCAAGCAGTGAACGAAAGAAAAACAGAAAATTTATCGATTTCTCTAGGGCGATTTCAAGATTTCTTCAAGGTTTCGTTCAAGGTGGTCTTCGTAGATTAAGTTCTACATAAGGTATGGGTTTCTCTCCTGGAATTCTTTCTCCAAGAGTATTTTCCTTCGAACGATTCAAAGATCTTGAAACTAGGGTTGTTCCCGTTCTCGTCGAACTCCTTTCCCTAGTATCCTTGTTACGATTTCAATGTTGAATAGGTTAGAAATCATGTTGTTGGTATGTGGTGCTGGATGATCTTAATGTGTATGGTTTTTGATTAATTAATGATTTAATGAACCTATTAATTGGACTTGTTTGATGCTAAGTGTTATTACGTGAATTAAAAGAATGATACTATGTTAAAGATATGTCCGAAAATGTTATGTATGAAGATGTTACGGTCTGTTGTGAATGCTTGCTGTTAATATGACGTTATGAAGATGATATATTCATAAAATTCTAATATGATGCTGCCCAAGATGTTTAAAAACGTTATGCCTAAAGTTATGTTATAAGGTTGGCTAAAAAGATCTCCATGAAATCATAATTTGAGTGAATGTTTGGCTTATGCCAATAAAATGACTAATAGTACATTGTTCAAAATTTAAATGGGATTGTCTATAATGTAATCTTTAAATAATTGAAAGATTGGCTAATGAACAATATATGTATATATACCAAACTAAACATGAACGAATGTAAAATTGGCTTATGCCAACAAAGATGGTTATGAAATCTATGCCCAATTGTTTATGCCAATACTAATCTTATGCCAATAAAATGGCTAACAATGTCTTGCCCAAAAGTTGAATGTAATTGGCTTACATTATTTCTTTTAAATAATGATGGAAAAATTGGCTAATGAGAATCTCATTAAACTATATTTTAATGAATGTTTGGCTTGTGCAAATAAATTGGCTATGAAGTCATTTCCAAATTTTCTAGGCCAATACTAAATTTACACCAATCTTATATGCCCAATATAATGTAATGTCAAATTAAGCATGACCAACAGAACAAAATGAATCCATACTAAGGGTATGTCAATCAATGGGACAAGTCCCAACATACCCTATATTATCTTATGACTAAAATGCTGGAATGCCAAATGAATAAGCACATCTAAAGTAATTCAATGAATCCATAACCAAGAGCATGCCATTCATTGGGACAACTCCCAACATGCTCTAAAAGAAGTACATATGAACTCATAAAACTCATTGAATGAAGTGCTTATCGTCCATAAATGATGATATGAATCTACTACACTAAAGTAAGTAAGTAACGTGAGTTATAACATAACTAAAGGGGTCTAAATTAAGTAAGTGACCAGAATGGGGTGTTATAGGAAGTGAGACAAGTCTCACTTACACCTAAGCTACTATGATAAAAGAATATTCACGTATGAAGGTGTTAGAATGTGTGAGACCAGTCTCATTAACACCAAAGGATGATATGTAAGGACAATTCACATTCATCAATGTAAAGTATGGATGATATATAGGACAATTCACATTCATCAATGTAAAGTAAGGATGATATGTAAGGACAATTCACATTTCATCAATGTAAAGTAAGGATGACAAGTCATCAAAAGAGTAAATGTCTCAATCATACTCTATATGTAAGTGTAAGGACAATTCACACTTAATACTAATGATGAGATGAGAAATCATCTAATGAGTTATGATGTCCTCATGCTAGAAGCCAGCTTCCATGATGTATGAGTTGAATGTAATGGAACTTTATACTGAGCACCGATAGGCTAGCTATGAGCGGTGATGCCTTCCTTCGGGAAGGGCGGAGGTTCACGTAACTCTCATGAGATGAGACTGTCCGGCATGCCGGGTATGGGTCCCCTTATATCTCCTAGACTTTGAACCTATACTGCCAATATAGGGATGTAGCAGGGTTCAATTCCCTATATTCGCTAGCATGTTTTGGTTTCACCTTGGCCAGTGACTCCACTTCTTTTCGGTGTGGGGAAGACACCGGATTTCATGATGCTCACATGATCTATGTCGGTTAATGTTGGAGTTCCTCAAAGTATGAAAGATAAAGAAATGAACGATACCGAAGGTGTTTGTGCAAGAAGATCAGGAGGTGAAATCAGATTCAAGTAATGGCATTAGGTCATTCTTGGTCATTGCACTTCATGATCCCGATGAGAGTCTTAAACTTTATCCTAGGTATGGCTGGTATTTACATCAGCATACGAATGAATGAAATGAATAATGTGAAGTACGAATGAACGAATCAAGTAGACTCTGTGTTTGCTAAAGAAGGCCCTCGGGTTGAGGTCCCATATGTTGGGCCCTCACTTGAGATGTCTTAATGCTATATCAACGATTCCAAGGTCTCGTGTATATGAAATGTATAATTATAAAAGATGAAAGTAATGAAATCAATGGCATAATCAATAGAGAATGGCTTATGAAATGTAATGAATACTTGATGTAATGAATAACTTGTTGTAAGGATAGTCAAATCGTGTCCAATAAAGTTTACAATAAGTAAAGGGCATAGCCAATAATGAATCCTCATGTTATGAAAATGATAAAGCCAAATAAATTGGCTTATGATAACTTTATATAATTGACAAAAGATGTTAGCCAAATAAAATTGGCTTATAATGACTTCTTTTATTATGAAAATGATCATAGCCAATAATGAGTTCAAATATACTTATCCAAATTGATCAACTAAGGTATTTAGCCAATAAAAATTGGTTTATAAAGAATTCATGCCCAAAGTAAGCAATAACATAAGTTTTAATGATATGCCCAAGAACTATGCACATTATGCAATCAACTAAAGAATGATTATAGTCAATAACTATTGACTTATAAATATATTCATGCCCCAAATTGTAGTTAAGTCAAATTTCTTAATCTCTTGAATTACTTACTTGATTCGTTGTGGGTATGGGACTACAATGAATCATTGCACTTGTAAGTAAAACATAGGACTAAAGGAGTTATAGAACTACACAACAACAAGAAGAAAAAGACTGAAAAATAATCTAAGTGTACAAAGAGGAGCTCTCGGGCTAAGAGGATCAAAATCTCAAATCTTCGCTCGAGTTGTTCTAAAATTATGTTGATGATACTAATGTCTTGCAATCATATAGAAAATGAATTGTGTGCTTTGAATGCATTAAAATACATCATATTCATACCACAATTCACAACCAACGAATTAGGAAAGTCTAATGACTAGACTTTCCAGAAATGGCATGTTGCTTAGGAAGAGCTTTCCTTGATCATGCATAGCTTTATGTGTATG
This sequence comes from Solanum sitiens, assembly GCA_016801875.1. Classification (NCBI taxonomy): domain Eukaryota; kingdom Viridiplantae; phylum Streptophyta; class Magnoliopsida; order Solanales; family Solanaceae; genus Solanum; species Solanum sitiens. The sequence goes on along the minus strand of JABWTJ010000196.1, from coordinate 618,101 downwards.
TGTGCATACACCCATACTTAGTACAAGTGGTGTACTAACCCCCTACTATTTACTATTTTTAAAGGTGCAGGTCTGAGGACAGATTGACGACACTTGCACCGGTTTGGACTTCAGCGTTTCTCCAAACTAATTGGTAGGTCCTCATGATTTCGAGGATGCTACAGATTTAGTCTAGCCTTAGTTTTAGACATAGCTAGTTGATGTTGTCCCTAGCGTTTCTTTCGTACCTTCATTGTGAAGCTTTGTAATAAGGCCGTGTTTGGCAAACTATTTATGATATATTCATCTTCAGTTTCGAATTGATTCTTTATGTTAGATGGTTGTTTTCTTATGTTGAGCTTAGTAATTATGTATCTAGTTAATAATTATATGAAGTCTATGTATACTTCATACATATAAAAAGTTTTAAATTTTCCGCAAATTTAACTAGATGAATGTGATGAATGCAAGATGAGGCTTGTCTGCGACCTCTAAGAGGTCAACGACGCCGGTTGCGATCCGGATTCCAGAATCCGGGTCGTGACAGATTTCCAATGTCCAGTTCAGCAAATTCAGTGGTGAGTCCTCATTCTCCGAGGACAACAGTCATGAGTTTCATTTCAGTCTTTTAGTCATTCAGTTCCAGTTTTTCTAGATTTAGCTGGGGCTTGTCTCAGTATTTCTAGTCCAGTTTAGAGGCTTATTTTAGAAATAGTTAGTTTCAGCTTAGCGTTGAGTTGATATTTTCTTTGAATTAAACTCATCATTTTTTATATTCTTAGTTTTAGCATATGGGTATTCCCCATCTTTTCATTTTAAGTATGATTTAGCTTCCGCAACAGTTTATTATTCTTTAGTATGCTCATGATCATGCGAGCATGGTTAGCTTGGGATTACTTGTGGTCCTAGGTTCCGTGTCCGCATCTCGGGGATAGCTCGGGGCATGACAAAACTTGGTATCAGAGCACTAGGTTCAAGAGTTCTTGGATGTTTGAAAAATCGCACTAAGTAGAGTCCTTTTCATGGGTGTGAAGTGCACCACATCTAATGAGAGGGAGGCTATGAAGTGTTTTAGGAAAACTTCACTTTGTTGTTACTCTTATCGTGTGTAAGGTATGATCTAATTCCATTCTAACTTGACGTTGCCTCCTTGTAGAGCTAACGCTAGGAATGCAAACGCACCTCCTCCAGTCCTAGATAAAGAAGTCTCCAATGCTGAGTTCAGGAATGTGATACAGATGTTAGCTCAGAGTATGACCCACCAGAACAATCGGGTTCATGCTCCAGTGAATGAATATGGTGGATCAGCAGTAGTAAGGGTCCGTGACTTTGTTAGGATGAATCCGCAAGAGTTCTTAGGATCGCAGACTAATGAGGATCCTCAGAATTCCCTGGATGAGATCAAGAAGATCTTTGAGGTAATGCAAGTCAGTGGGAATGATCGGGTCGAGTTGGAATCATATCAGTTGAAGGATTTCGCTCATATCAGGTACACTCAGTGGAAGGAAAATAGGGGTACAAATGCAGCTCCTATTACTTGGGATTGCTTTAGTGAGACCTTTCTGGACAGGTTTTTTCCAATAGAGTTGAGAGAATCAAAGGCTCAGGAATTCATGAACTTGAGGCAGGGAAACATGACAGTCCAAGAGTATGGGCTAAAGTTTAACCAACTCTCCAGGTATGCTCCTCATATGGTTGCTGACTCCAGGGCTCAGATGTATAAGTTCTTGTATGGAGTGTCACATTTGGTGAAGACATTATGCAGAAATGCTATGTTGCTGGGAGATATGAACATCTCTAGGCTTATGACTTATGCTCAGCAGGTTGAGGATGATAATCTTAGAGGACAGGACAAAGAGAATAAGAAGGCTAGGACTGGGAACTACGACTATTCTCAGAAAAATCGGGTGGTGGAAATCGCTTGCAGAGTCAGCAAAAGTTCTCATCTCCAGCCCCTTTATCAGCTAGTGTTCCATCCTCCAAGAACAGGTTTGACCAGAAGGTTAGAGCACCAGGCTCTAAGTCACAGGGAAGTGTTTCAGGCACCAAGACTTACCTCGCTTGCCCTAAGTATGGTAAGAACCATCCGGGCGAGTATCTTACAGTAAAAAAAGGATGTTTTGGGTGAGTCAGTGTGGTCACAAGTTGAGGGATTGTCCTTAGAGACAGGGTCAAGGAGGTGGAAATGGTAGAGCTCAGTCTACAACTTCATCAACACCAACAAATCGCCCGACTCAGCAGGGTAACTCATCTAGTACAGGTGGGGGTCAGCGCCAAAAAAGGTTGTATACTCTTCAGGCTCGCCAGGATCAGGAAGGTTCTCCTGATGTAGTTACTGGTACGTTATGAGTCTTTGACCTTGATATTTATGCATTCTTAGATCCATGGGATACTCTTTCTTTTGTAACTCCTTACATAGCAGTCCAATTTAGTCATCAATCCAAAAACTCTCTCAGAACCTTTTGCAGTCTCTACTCCAGTCTGTGACCCAGTTATAGCTAGACGGGTATACAAAAATTGCCTTGTCACAGTCTCTCAGAAAGTCACCTCAGTATATCTAGTAAAGTTATAAATGGCAGACTTCGATTTCATTCTAGGAATAGATTGGTTACGTTCATGTTATGCCTCAGTCGATTGTAGAACTAGGATTATTCGTTTCTAGTTTCCAGACGAACCAATCTTAGAATGGAAGGGTAGTAGCTTAGTGCCTATGGGTCGATTTATTTCTTACCTTAAGGCCAGAATGATGATATCTAAGGGTTATATCTATCATCTAGTTCGGGTTAAGGATTCTAGCTCTGAAACCCCAACTATTGAGTCAGTTCCAGTAGTCAATGAGTTTCTAGAAGTGTTTCCAGAAGATCTTCCCAGAGTCCCTCCCGAAAAGGAAATTGACTTTGGAATTGATCTTCTTCCAGATACCCAGCCTATTTCTATTCCTTCTTACAGAATGGGTCCACCAGAGCTTAAGAAATTGAATGACCAGTTGAAAGACCTTCTAGATAAGGGTTTCATCAGAACTAGCATTTCACCATGGGGTGCACTAGTGTTGTTCGTAAAGAAGAAAGATGGTTCTCTCAGAATATGTATTGACTATAGACCGTTGAACAAGGTCACAATCAAGAATAAGTATTCCATCCCCAGGATTGATGACTTGTTTGACCAACTTCAGGGTGCTATCCATTTCTCAAAGATAGACCTCAGATCGGGTTATCATCAGCTCAGAGTTAGAGACATTCCGAAAACAGCCTTCAGAACTCAATATGGTCATTATGAATTTGTAGTTGTGTCATTTGGACTAACAAATTCTCCTGCAGCTTTCATGGATTTGATGAACAGAGTGTCCAAACAGTACTTGGACTTGTTCGTTATCGTCTTTATTGATGATATCCTCATTTACTCTAGTAATGAGGAAGAACATGCAAGTCATTTGAGAGTTGTTCTACAGACTCTCAAAGATCGCTCATTATTTGCTAAGTTTAGCAAATGTGAGTTCTGGTTGCAATTTGTTGCTTTCCTTGGTCACATTGTATCTAGCGATAGGATTTGAGTGGATTCGCAGAAGATAGAAGAAGTGAAACAATGGCCCAGACCTACCTATGCTACAGATATTAGAATTTTCTTAGGTTTAACAGTTTATTAGAGAAGGTTCGTGGAAGTATTTTCATCCATAGCCTCACAATTGACTAGGTTGACGCAGAAGATGGTCAAGTTTCAAAGGTCAGATGATTGTGAGAAAAGTTTTACATAGTTTAAAACTAGATTGACTACAACTCCTATTTTGACTCTAGCAGAGGGGTCAGGTGGTTATGTGATCTATTGTGACGCATCCAGAGTTGGCCTTGGTTGTGTGTTGATGCAGCGAGATAAGGTTATAGCTTATGCTTCTAGACAGCTTAAGGTGCATAAGAAAAACTATCCAACTCATGACCTCGAGCTTGCAGCAGTGGTGTTTGCACTCAAGATATGGAGACACTACTTTTATGGTGTTCATGTAGATGTGTTCACTAGCCATAAGAGCCTTCATATGTGTTCACCCAGAAAGAGTTGAATCTTCACCAGAGGAGATGGCTTGAGTTCCTTAAGGATTCTAATATGAGTGTGCATTATCATCCTGGTAAGGCGAATATAGTAGAAGACGCTCTTAGTAGACTATCTATGGGTAGTGTAGCCCATGTTGAAGAAGAAAGAAAGGAGCTAGTGAAGAATGTTCACAGGCTTGCTCGCTTGGGAGTTCGCCTTATGAGGATATCAGACAATGGTGTAATAGTTCAGAATGGGGCAGAATCTTCTTGGGTAGTGGAGGTTAAGGAAAAGCAAGACAGTGATCCAATCGTGCTTGAACTCCACAATCAGAGAGTGGAGGTTTTCTCCCAAGGGGGAGATGGTGTACTTCTCTACCAGGGTAGATTGTGTATTCCTGATGTGCTCGAGTTGAGAGAACATATGCTTGCAGAAGCCCATAACTCTTGATATTCTATTTACTCAGGTGCCACTAAGATGTACCGCGATCTGCGGGAAGTCTATTGGTGGAATGGCATGAAGATGGATATAGAAAATTTTGTGAGTAAGTTCCCCAATTGCCAGCAAGTCAAGGTAGAACATCAGAAACCAGGGGGTATGACTCAAGAGATCGACATTCCTACTTGGAAGTGGGAAGTGATCAATATGGATTTCATCACAGGGTTACCTCGTACTCGCAGACAACATGACTCCATTTGGTTGATAGTTGATATGATGACTAAGTCTTCTCACTTTTTGGCGGTCAAGACTACAGATTCGGCAGAGGACTATGCCAAGATTTACATTAATGAAATTGTGAGGTTGTATGGGGTTGCTTTGTCGATCATCTCAGATAGAGGTCCTCAGTTTACCTCTCATTTCTATAAGTCATTTCAGAAGGGTCTTGGTACTCATGTTAACCTTAGCACATCATTTCATCCGCAAATGGATGGACAGGCAGAGCGTACCATTCAGACCCTAGAGGATATGTTGAGAGCTTGTGTGATCGATTTCAAAGGTAGTTGTGATGATCACCTTCCTCTTATTGAGTTCGCCTACAACAATAGCTACCATTCCAGCATTCAGATTGCCCCTTATGAGGCTTTATATGGGCGTAGATATACATCTCCTGTTGGTTGGTTTGAAGTAGGTGAAGCATCTTTGATAGGGCCAGATTCAGTCCTTTATGCTATGGAGAAAGTGCAACTCATTAGAGATAGACTTAAGACAACCCATAGTCGTCGGAAATCTTATGCAGATGTAAGGAGAAGGGAACTTGAGTTCCAAGTTAATGATAGGGTTTTTCTGAAAGTCTCACCTATGAAAGGGGTTTTGAGATTTGGAAAGAAAGGGATGCTCAGTCCTAGATATGTAGGCCCTTATAAGATCTTGAAAAGGGTTGGCAAGGTGGCATATGAGTTAGAATTGCCAGCAGAATTGGGAGTAGTGCATCTGGTCTTCCACATCTCACTTTTGAAGAAATGTGTGGGTGATCCAGCCTCTATAGTGCCATTAGAGAGTATGGCGGTGAAAGATAATCATTCTTATGAGGATGTACCAGTTGAGATTCTTGACCGTCAGGTTAGAAGGTTGAGGAACAGAGAAGTTGCTTCAGTCAAGGTTTTCTGGAGTAGTCTGTCTGTAGAGGGAGCTATTTGGGAAGCAGAAGCAGCCATGAAAGCCAAGTATCCTCACCTCTTTCCTTCCGATTCCACTCCAGCTTGAGGTAATAGTTCCTCTTTAGTTTTCCAGTCATTCATGCGTGAATTCAGTCTTACAATTATGTTCCCTCAGTTTGTACTTGCATTTTTAGCGTATTTGCATGTTCTCGGAACTCAATTCATCAGATACTAAGTTCTCACTGTTTAGTAGTAGGGTTTGCATCTCTCTCCCTCTATTCCAGCTAGTTTAGCCTTCATTCGAGGACGAATGTTCCCAAGGGGAAGATAATGTACCACCTCATATACAAAATAGACCAAAAACGATTTTTTCAAAAAATCTACAGGTGCAACAGACATTTTCCATCGATGGACCGTAGCCTGACCCACGGTACATCCTGCACATCAGTCGATTGGGTCAGTAACCCCCAAAATCTCAATCCAGAAGATTTGACTAAGTGTCGAACGACGGATAGACTTACGGTCTGTAGGTCAGACGACGGTCCATAGTCTGAGTCCGTTGATTGACACCCCATTCACCCACTCTCTGACAAGAGCCACGGATGACCAGCACAGTCCGTAGGTGGACCTACGGTCCGTAAGTCTGACCATAGGTGGGAACTAGCAGACAGTTAAGGGGGAAATACAGTTGGGTCAACTTTAATGGTAATAACTCCTAGCACAAAATAATTTTGTTGTCCTATGACTTACCTACAGATAGCTAATTGAATTAGATTTCCATATCCACCGACCTTGCTAAAATAAGACCTCCAAGCAAAAAGTTATGCCCGTTTTATTAAAGGCTTGTTGAACAGGCCCAACCTACGGACCAAACGACAGACCGTCAATGGAACGACGGACCGTCAGTCCTGGTCGTCGTTTGGTCTGACAGCAACTTACCTAGGGGTCTTTCGGTCTTTTCCCACTTTGTTAAACCTTAAGATACATCGTTTTGATCCTAAATCATCAAATTTTAGTCAGTTTAAGCCTAGAAACATAACAAGAACTTACCTAAGTCAAAATCATAAATCAAAAGTTAGAAAATTAGAAGCAAAAAAGGAGAAAAAACTCAAGAACCCTAGTTCAAGAACGCAATAAGCTTCAAGCAATTCCAGCCCCGAAACGTAAGTATTTTTCCGTGAATTTCATCACCAGGTATGTGGGATTTCACTAGTGGGTTACTTTCACCCATTGGGTCCTTAGTTTTCAGTCAGTTCTTGATTCTCATTATGGTTAAACCTAGGGTTCCTAGAATTACAGCAGAACTTCATTATTTAGTTAAAGTATACGTTCCAAAATCAAATTATCATATTATTACTCAGATTATCACATGAATTTCAGAACCCTAGCTTTGTATTTATTTAATTCTTGAATTACACATGTTATGTCAGATATTTTAGTTACTTTAGATATATACATGCCTCACTTATTAATGCATTATTATCAGATTAAATGTTGCATTCTCAGTTTGCATGTTCAGTTTTGAGCTATCCAGTATTTAACAGAAATTCAGACATAATCAGTTAACTACATAAATCAATAGGAGTAGCATAATACCGAGTTGGACTAGAGTTTAGCATACCCAATTAGTCCCAAAACTACTAGCCAAGTAGGTTGTAAGTCCCCTCTGTGGGCAATCAGTTTAGTGATCACGCCAGCATGCCTTTATACCTTTGGCAGTGTATATTGGGTCCTTTCAATTTGGCGTATACATCGGACTCCACATTTAGCTCATGTAGTTTTATTATCGTTTATTAGTAGCTCCCACGGTTCAGTCAGACTCTCTGGATTGACCATTTATCAGTATATTCACTATTCAGTTTTGGCATGTTATAAATTGGTCATTGCATCCAGTTAGCTCATAATTCAGTATATCATGTACAAATTATTATACTTGCTTTTGTGCTTGTTCAGTTATATTTTATTTCAGCTTTACTCTAGCTTACATGCTCAATACCTTCAAGTACTGACACATACATGCGCTACATCTTCTCGTGATGTAGGTTTGATTCTCAGCATCCAAATCACACATAGATCGATTTTTGATCTCCAATTCAGCAGATTTCGTGGTGAGTTCTCATTCTCTGAGGACAACAATCATGAATTTCATTTCAGTCTTTTAGTCATTTTGTTTCAGTTTTGCTAGATTTAGCTGGGGCTTGTCCCAGTATTTCTAGTCCAGTTTAGAGGCATATTTCAGACATAGTTAGTTTCAGCTTAGCGTTAAGTTGATATTTTCTTTGTATTAAACTCATTATTTTTCATATATCTCAGATTTAGCATATGGGTATTCCACATCTTTTCATTTTAAGTATGTTTTAGCTGCCGCAACAGTTTATTATTCTTTATTATGCTTATGATTATGCCAGCAGGGTTAGCCTGGGATCACTTGTGGTCCTAGGTTCTGTGTCCGCATCTCGGGGGTAGTTCGGGGCGTGACAAAACATGGTATCAGAGCACTAGGTTCAAGAGTCCTAGGATGTCTAAAAATCCGCACTAAGTATAGTCCTTTTCATGGGTGTGAAGTGCACCACATCTAATGAGAGGGAGGCTATGAAGTGTTTTAGGAAAACTTCACTTTGTTGTTACTTTTATCGTGCATAAGGTATGATCTAATTCCATTCTAACTTTATGTTCTACGTTTCAGATCATGCCTCCTCATAGAGCTAACGCTAGGAATGCAAATGCTAGGAATGCAAACGCATCTCCTCCAGTCCCAGATCAAGAAGTCTCCAATGCTGAGTTCAGGAATGCCATACAGAATTTGGCTCAGAGTACGACCCACCAGAACAATCGGGTTCATGCTCCAGTGAATGAAAATGGTGGATCAGCAGCAACAAGGATCCGTGACTTTGTTAGGATGAATTCGCCTGAGTTCTTAGGATCGCACACCAATGAAAATCCTCAGAATTTCCTGGATGAGATCAAGGAGATCTTTGAGGTAATGCAAGTCACTGGGAATGATCGAGTTAAGTTGGCATCATATCAGTTGAAGGATGTCGCTCATATCTGGTACACTCAGTGGAAGGAAAATAGGGGTATAGATGCAGCTCCTATTACTTGGGATTTCTTTAGTGAGACCTTTCTGGACAGGTTTTTCCCAATAGAGTTAAGAGAATCAAAGGCTCAGGAATTCATGAACTTGAGGCAGGGAAACATGACGGTCCAAGAGTATGGGCTGAAGTTTAACCAACTCTCAAGGTATGCTCCTGATATGGTTGTTGACTCCAGGGCTCAGATGAATAAGTTCTTGTATGGAGTGTCACATTTGGTGAAGACAGTGTGTAGAAATGCTATGTTACTGGGAGATATGAACATCTCTAGGCTTATGACTCATGCTCAATAGGTTGAGGGTGATAATCTTAGAGAACAGGCCAAAGAGAATAAGAAGGCTAGGACTGGGAACTATGACTATTCTCAGCAGAAATTGGATGGTGGAAATCGCTCGCAGAGTCAGTAAAAGTTCTCATCTCCAGCCCCTTTTTCAGCTAGTGTTCCATCCTCCAAGAACAGGTTTGACCAGAAGGTTAGAGCACCAGGCTCTAAGTCACAAGGAAGTGTTTCAGGCACCAAGACTTACCCCGCTCGCCCTAAGTATGGTAAGAACCATCCGGGCGAGTATCTTACAGTAAAAAAAGGATGTTTTGGGTGCGGTCAGTATGGTCACAAGTTGAGGGATTGTCCTTAGAGACAGGGTCAAGGAGGTGGAAATGGTAGAGCACAGTCTACAACTTCATCAGCACCAGCAAATCGCCCGACTCAGTAGGGTAACTCATCTGGTATAGGTGGGGGTCAGCGCCAAAACAGGTTGTATGCTCTTCAGGCTCGCCAGGATCAGGAAGGTTCTCCTGATGTAGTTAGTTGTACGTTACGAGTCTTTGACCTTGATATTTATGCATTGTTAGATCCATGGGATACTCTTTCTTTTGTAATTCCTTACATAGCAGTCCAATTTAGTCATCAATCCAAAAACTCTCTCAAAACCTTTTGCAGTCTCTACTTCAGTCGGTGACCAGTTATAGCTAGACGGGTATACAGAAATTGCCCTGTCATAGTCTCTCAGAAAGTTACCTCAGTAGATCTAGTAGAGTTAGAAATGGTAGACTTCGATGTTATTCTAGGCATGGATTGGTTACTTTCATGTTATGCCTCAGTCGATTGTAGAACTAGGATTGTTCGTTTCTAGTTTCCAGAGGAACCAATCTTAGAATGGAAGGGTAGTAGCTTAGCGCCTATGGGTCGATTTATTTCTTACCTTAAGGCCAGAAAGATGATCTCTAAGGGTTATCTCTATCACCTAGTTCGTGTTAAGGATTCTAGCTTTGTAACCCCAACTATTGAGTCAGTTCCAGTAGTCAATGAGTTTCTAGAAGTGTTTCCAGAAGATCTTCCCGGAGTCCCTCCTTAAAGGGAAATTGACTTTGGAATTGATCTCCTTCGAGATACCCAACCTATTTCTATTCCTTCTTACAGAATGGCTCCAGCAGAGCTTAAGAAATTGAATGAGCAGTTGAAAGACCTTCTGGATAAGGGTTTCATCAGACCTAGCATTTCACCATGGGGTGCACCAGTGTTGTTCGTAAAGAAGAAAGATGGTTCTCTCAGAATGTGTATTGACTATACATAGTTGAACAAGGTCACAATCAAGAATAAGTATCCCATCCCCAGGATTAATGACTTGTTTGACCAACTTCAGGGTGCTAGCCATTTCTCAAAGATAGACCTCAGATCGGGTTATCATCAGCTCAGAGTCAGAGATAGTGACATTCTGAAAACAGCCTTCAGAACTCAGTATGGTCATTATGAATTTGTAGTTGTGTCATTTGGACTAACAAATTCTCCTACAGCTTTCATGGATTTGATGAACAGAGTGTTCAAAAAGTACTTGGACTTGTTCATTATCGTCTTTATTGATGATATCCTCATTTACTCTAGTAATGAGGAGGAACATGCAAGTCATTTGAGAGTTGTTCTACGGACTCTCAAAGATTGCCAATTATTCGCTAAGTTTAGCAAATGTGAGTTCTGGTTGCAATTTGTTGCTTTCCTCGGTCACATTGTATCTAGCGAGGGGATCCAAGTGGATTTTGAGAAGATAAAAGCAGTGAAACAACGGCCCATACCTACTTCTGCTACAAATATTAGAAGTTTCATAGGTCTAGCATGTTATTACAGAAGGTTCGTGGAAGGATTTTCATCCATAGCCTCACCATTGACTAGGTTGACGCAGAATATGGTCAAGTTTCAATGGTCAGATGATTGTGAGAAAAGTTTTGTAGAGTTAAAAACTAGATTAACTACAACTCCTGTTTTGACTCTACCAGAGGGGTCAGAGGCTATATGATCTATTCTGACGCATCCAGAGTTGGCCTTGGTTGTGTGTTGATGCATCGAGATAAGGTTATAGCTTATGCTTTTAGACAGCTTAAGGTGCATGAGAAGAACTATCCAACTCATGACCTCGAGCTTGCAGCAGTGGTGTTTGCACTCAAGATATGGAGACACTACTTGTATGGTGTTCATGTAGATGTGTTCAATGACCATAAGAGCCTTCAGTATGTGTTCACCTTGAAAAATTTAAATCTTCAGCAGAGGAGATGGCTTGAGTTCCGTAAGGATTATGATATGAGTGTGCATTATCATCCTTGTAAGGCGAATATAGTAGAAGACACTCTTAGTAGACTATCTATGGGTAGTGTAGCCTATGTTAAAGAAGTAAGAAAGGAGCTAGTGGAGAATGTTCACAGGCTTGCTCGCTTGGGAGTTCGCCTTATAAGCATATCACGCAATGGTGTAACAGTTCAGAATGGGGCAGAATCTTCTTGGGTAGTGAAGGTTAAGGAAAAGCAAGACAATGATCCAATCTTGCTTGAACTAAAAGGTGCAGTCCACAATCCGAGAGTGGAGGTTTTCTCCCAAGGGGGAGATGGTGTACTTCGCTACCAGGGTAGATTGTGTGTTCCTGATGTGGTCGAGTTGAGAGAACATATTCTTGCAGAAGCCCATAACTCTTGATATTCTGTTCACTCAGGTGCCAATAAGATGTACCGCGATCTGCGGGAAGTCTATTGGTGGAATGGCATGAAGATGGATATAGAAGATTTTGTGAGTAAGTTCCCCAATTGCCAGCAAGTCAAGGTAGAACATCAGAAACCAGGGGGTATGACTCAAGAGATCGACATTCCTACTTGGAAGTGGGAAGTGATCAATATGGATTTCATCACAGGGTTACCTCGTACTCGCAGACAACATGACTCCATTTGGGTGATAGTTGATAGGATGACTAAGTTTTCTCGCTTTTTGGCGGTTAAGACTACATATTCGGCAGAGGACTATGCCAAGATTTACATTAATGAAATTATGAGGTTGCATGGGGTTCCTTTGTCTATCATCTCAGATAGAGGTCCTCAGTTTACCTCTCATTTCTGGAAGTCATTTTAGAAGGGTCTTGGTACTCATGTTAACCTTAGCACATCATTTCATTCGCAAACGGATGGAAAGGCAGAGGGTACCATTCAGACCCTAGAGGATATGTTGAGAGCTTGTGTGATCGATTTCAAAGGTAGTTGTGATGATCACCTTCCTCTTATTGAGTTCGCCTACAACAATAGCTACCATTCCAGCATTCAGATGGCCCCTTATGAGGCTTTATATGGGCGTAGATATAGATCTCCTGTTGGTTGGTTTGAAGTAGGTGAAGCAGCTTTGATAGGGCCAGATTCAGTCCTTTATGCTATGGAGAAAGTGCAACTCATTAGAGATAGACTTAACACAACCCAAAGTCGTCAGAAATCTTATGCAGATGTAAGGAGAAGGGAACTTGAGTTCCAAGTTGATGATTGGGTTTTTCTGAAAGTCTCACCTATGAAAGGGGTTATGAGATTTGGAAAGAAAGGGATGCTAGTCCTAGATATGTAGGCCCTTATAAGATCTTGAAAAGAGTTGGCAAGGTGTCATATGAGTTAGAGTTGCCAGCAGAATTGGCAGTAGTGCATCCGGTCTTCCACATCTCACTCTTGAAGAAATGTTTGGGTGATCCAGCCTCTATAGTGCCATTAGAGAGTATGGCGGTGAAAGATAATCTTTCTTATGAGGATGTACCAGTTGAGATTCTTGACCGTCAGGCTAGAAGGTTGAGGAACAAAGAAGTCGCTTCAGTCAAGATTTTCTGGAGGAGTTAGTCCGTAGAGGGAGCTATTTGGGAAGCAGAAGCAGCCATGAAAGCCAAGTATCCTCACCTCTTTCCTTCCGATTCCACTCCAGCTTGAGGTAATAGTTCCTCTTTAGTTTTCCAGTCATTCATGCGTGAATTCAGTCTTAGAATTATGTTCCCTCAGTTTGTAGTTGCATTTTTAGCGTATTTGCATATTTTCGGAACTCAATTCATCAGAAACTTAGTTCTCACTGTTTAGTAGTAGGGTTTCCAGCTCTCTCCCTCTATTCCAGCTAGATTAGTTTTCATTCGAGGACGAATGTTCCCAAGGGGGAGATAATGTAACACCCCATATCCAAAACAAACCAAAAATGAGTTTTTCAAAAATGCTACAAGTGTAACAAACATTGTCCATCGACGGACCGTAGCCTCACAGTCCATCCTGCACAGCAGTCGATTGGGTCAGAAACCACCCAAAATCTCAATCCAAAAGATTTGACTAAGTGTCAAACGACGGATAGACTTACGGTCTGTAGGTTAGACTACGGTCCATAGTCTGAGTGCGTTGATCGACACCCCATTCACCTACTCCCTGACAAGAGCCACGGATGACCAGCACGGTTCGTAGGTGGACCCACAGTCTGTAGGTGGACCCACGGTCCGTAGGTCTAACCTTAGGTGGGAACTAGCAGACAGTTAAGGGGGAAATGCAGTTGGGTCAACTTTAAATGGTCATAACTTTTAGCACAAAATTAATTAGGTGTCCTATGACCTACCCAAAGATAGATAATTTAATTATCTTTCAATATCGACCAACCTTGCTAAAATCAGACCTTCAAGAAAAACGTTATGTCCGTTTTAGTGAATGCCTGTTGAACAGGCCCAACCTACAGACCAAACGTCGGACCGTCGATGGAACGATGGACCGTCAGTCCTGGTCGTTGTTTGGTCCGACAGAAACTTACCCAGCGGTGTTTTGGTCGTTTCCCACTTCATTTAAACCTTAAGATACATCGTTTTGATCCTAAATCATCAAATTATTAGGCAGTTTAAGCCTAGAAACATAACAATAACTTACCTAAGTCAAAATCATAAATCAAAAGTTAGAAAATTAGAAGCAAGAAAGGAGAAAAAGCTCAAGAACCCTAGTTCAAGAACGCAAGAAGTTTCCAGCAGTTTTAGCCCCAAAACGTAAGTATTTTTCTGTGAATTTCATCACCAGGTATGTGGGATTTCACTAGTGGGTTGCTTTCACCCATTAGGTCCCTAGTTTTCAGTCAGTTCTTGATACTCTTATCATGATTAAACCTAGGGTCCTAGAATTACAACAGAACTTCATGATTTACTTAAAGTATATGTTCCAAATTAGATCATCATGTTATTGCTCAGATTATCGCATGAATTTCAGAACCCTAGCTTTGTATTTCTTTAATTCTTGAATTACATATGTTAGGTCAGATATTTTAGTTACTTCAGATATACATGCCTCAGTTATTAATGCATCATTATCAGATTAAATGTTGCATTCTTAGTTTGCATGTTCAGTTTTGAGCTATCCAGTATTTTACAGAAATTCCGACATAATCAGTTAACTACATAAATCAATGGGAGTAGCATAATACCGAGTTGGACTAGGGTTCAGCATACCCAATTAGTCCAGAACTACTAGTGAAGCAGGTTGTAAGTCCTTTATGTGGGAAATCAATTTAGTGATCACGCCAGCATGCCTTTATACCTTTGGCAGTGTATATTGGGTCCTCTTGATGGGGCATATACATCGGACACCAGATTTAGCTCATGTGGTTTTATTATCTGTTATTAGTAACTCCCACAGTTCAGTCAGACTCTCAGCATTGACCATTTATTAGTTTATTCAATATTCAGTTTCAGCATGTTATAAATTGGTCATTGCATCCAATTAGCTCAGAATTCAGTATATCATATACAAATTATTATACTTTCTTTTGTGCTTATTCAGTTATATTTTATTTCAGATTTACTCTATATTATATGCTGAGTACCTTCAAGTATTGACGCATACGTGCGCTACATCTTCTCGTGATGTAGGTTCGGTTCTCAGCATCCAGATAACACATAGATCAATTTCCAATCTCCAGTTCAGCAAATTCAGTTGTAAGTCCTCATTCTCCGAGGACAATAGTCATGAGCTTTATTTCAGTCTTTCAGTCATTTAGTTTTAGTTTTGCTAGATTTAGCTGGGGCTTGTCCCAGTATTTCTAGTCCATTTTAGAGGCTTATTTCAGACATAATTAGTTTCAGCTTAGCGTTGACTTGATATTTTCTTTGTATTAAACTCATCATTTTTCATATATCTCAGATTTAGCATAAGGGTATTCCCCATCTTTTCATTTTAAGTATGATTTAGCTTCCGCAACAGTTTATTATTCTTTAGTATGCTCATGATCATGATAGAAGGGTTACTTGGGATCACTTGTGTTCCAAGGTTCCGTGTCCGCGTCCCGGGGGTAGCTCGGGGCGTGACATAACCATGATGAGTAAACTTAATAAGGATCATTACAAAGTCTGTAAAGAGACATATGTAGTGAAAGAAGGATATTTGGAGTTTCTCTGTTTGCTTACTCTTGTATATTTTTTGCTCTGTCTGAATTTTGACCATTGATGCCTCAATGAATTGTGAAGGCATATTCTTTTGGTTGATAAATGATTTTGCAGGCCGTATGTCATGCCCCGAGCTACCCTCGAGACGCGGACACGGAACCTAGGATCACAAGTGATCCCAAGCTAACCCTGATGGCATGATCATGAGCATACTAAAGATAATAAACTGTTGTAGAAGCTAAATCATACTTAAAATGAAAAGATTTAGAATACCCACATGCTAAAACTGAGATATATGAAATCTGATGAGTTTAATACAAAGAAATATTAACTCAATGCTAAGTTGAAACTAACTATGTCTGAAAATAGCATCTAAACAAGACTAGAAATACTGGGACAAGCCGTAGCTAAATCTAGCAAAAACTGAAACTAAATGACTAAAAGACTGAAATGAAATTCATGATTGTTGTCCTCAAAGAATGAGGACTCACTACTGAATCTGCTGAACTGGAGATCGTAAATTGATCTAAGCGCGATCTGGATGCTAAAAACCTGTACCTACATCACGAGAAGATGTAGCACACGTATGTGTCAGTACTTGAAAGGCAGTGAGCATGTAGGATAGAATACGGCTGAAACAAAACATAACTGAACAAGCACCAAGTATAGAAATCTGAACATGATATACTGAATGCTAAGTTAACTGAATGCAATGACCAATTTATAACATGCTGAAACTGAATACTAAATATACTGATAAATGGTCAATGCAATTACTATGGGAGCTACTAATAATTGATAATAAAACCACATGAGCTAAATGTGGAGTCCGATGTATACACCCTATCGAGAGGACCCAATATACCCTGTCAGAGGTACAAAGGCATGTTGGCGTGATCACTACACTGATTGCCCATAGAGGGGACTTACAACCTACTTGGCTAGTAGTTCTGGGACTATTGGGTACGCTGAACGCTACTCCAACTCGGTATTATGCTACTCCTATTGATTTATGTAGTCAACTGATTATGTCTGAATTTTCTGTAAATACTGAATAGCTCAAAACTGAACAAGCAAACTGGGAATGCAACATTTAATCTGATAATGATGCATTAAAAACTGAAGCATGTATAACTGCATAACTGAAATATCTGACCTAGCATGTGTAATTCAAGAACTAAAGAAATACAAAGCTAAGGTTGTGAAATTCATGTGATAAACTGAATAATAACTTTACAATCAGATTTGGAACATATATTTAATAAATTCATGAAGTTCTATAAACCCTAGGTTTAATCATGATAAGAGAATCAAGAAATGACTGAAAACTAGGGACTCAATGGGTGAAAGGAACCCACTAATAAAATCCCACATACCTGGCGATGAAGTTCAAGGAAAAACACTTAGGTTTCGGGGTTGGAATTGCTGGAACCTTGTTGCGTTCTTGAACTAGGATTCTTGACCTTTTTCTCCTTTCTTACTTCTAATTTTTCTAAGTTTTGATTAATGATTTGACTTAGGTAAGTCTTAGTTATGTTTCTAGGCTTAAACTGACTAAACTCTGATGATTTAGGGTCAAAATGATGTATCTTAGAGTTTAAACGAAGTGGGAAAAAACCAAAAGACCCCTAGGTTAGTTGCTGTTAGACCAAATGACGACTTGGACAGACGGTCCATTGTTCAATCGACAGTCCGTTGTTTGGTCCGTAGGTTGGGTCTATTCGACAAACCTTTACTAAAATGGGCATAACCTTTTACTCGGAGCTCTGAATTTAGCAAGGTCGGTGGATATGGAAAGCTAATTCAATTATCTATCTTCTGATATGTCATGAGACACCTTATTCATTTTTTTGCTAAGAGTTATGATCATTTGAAGTTGATCCAACTGTATTTCCCCCCTAATTGTCTACTAATTCCCACCTACGGACAATGGGTCCACCTACTGACCGTGCTGATTAACCGTGGTTCTTGTTCGAGAGTGGGTGAATGGGGTGTCGATCGACGATCACAGACTATGGACCGTAGTCTGACCTACGATCATTCATCCGTCGATAAGGACTTAACCAAATTTTCCTGGGCTTAGACTTTGGGGGCTTCTGACCTCATTGACGGATGTGCAGGGCAGACCGTGGGTTAGGCTACGGTCCGTTAATGGACACGTTGGTTGTACCTGCATGTTTTCTAAAAAACTAGTTTTTGGTCTGTTTTGGATACAGGGTGTTACATTATCTCCCCCTTGGGAACATTCGTCCTCGAATGAAGACTAAACTAGATGAAATATAGGGATAGAGCTGCAAACCCTTTTACTAAACACTGAGAACTAAGTTTCTGACTGAATTGAGTTTCGAGAACATGCAAATACGTTGAAAATATAGGTAAAAACTAAGAGAACATGATTCTAAGACTGAATTCACGCATGAATGACTGGAAACCTGAAGAGGAACTATAACCTCAAGCTGGAGTGGAATCGGAAGGAAAGAGGTGAGGATACTTGGCTTTCATGGCTGCTTCTGCTTCCCAAGTAGCTCCCTCTACGGACTGACTCCTCCACAAAACCTTGACTGGCGACTTCTTTATTTCTCAATCTTCTAACCTGACGGTGAAGAACCTCAACTGGTACATCCTCATAAGGAAGACTATCTTTCACCGCCACACTCTCTAATGGCACTATAGAGGCTGGATCACCCATACATTTCTTCAAGAGTGAGATGTGGAAGACCGGATGCACTGCTGCTAAGTCTGCTGGTAACTCTAACTCATATGCCACCTTGCTAACCCTTTTCAAGATCTTGTAAGGGACTACATATCAAGGACTGAACTTCCCTTTCTTTTTAACTCTCATCACCCCTTTCATAGGTGAGACTTTCAAAAAAAAACAATCATCAACTTGGAACTCTAGCTCCCTCCTCCTTACATCTGCATAAGATTTCTGATGACTCTGGGCTGTCTTAATCTATCTCTAATGAGTTGCACTTTCTCCATGGCATAAAGGACTGAATCTGTCCCTATCAAAGCTGCTTCACCTACTTCAAACCAACTAATAGGATATCTACATCTACGTCCATACAAAGCCTCATAAGGGGCCATCTAAATGTTGGAATGGTAGCTATTGTTGTAGGCGAACTCAATCAGAGGAAGGTGATCATCCCAACTACCCTTGAAATCGATCACATCAGCTCTCAACATATCCTCTAGGTGCTAAATAGTACACTCTACCTTTCCATCTGTCTGCGGATGAAATGTTGTGCTAAGGTTAACTTGAGTACAAGGACCCTTTTGAAACGACTTCCAAAAATGAGAGGTAAACTGAGGACCTCTATCTGAGATGATAGACAAAGGAACCCCATGCAACCTCACAATTCCATTAATGTAAAGCATGGCATAGTCCTCTGCCGAATCTCTAGTCTTGACCACCAAAAAGCGAGAAGACTTAGTCAACATATCAACTATCACCTAAACAGAGTCATGCTGTCTGCGAGTACGCGGTAACCCTGTGATGAAGTCCATATTGATAACATCCCACTTCCAAGTAGGAATATCTATCTCTTGATTCATACCTCCTGGTTTCTGATGTTCTACCTTGACTTGCTGGCAATTGGGTCACTTTCTCACAAAATCTGCTATATCCCTCTTCATGCCATTCCACAAATAGACATCCCTCAAGTCGCGGTACATCTTAGTGGCACCTGGATGAATAGAATACCTGGAGTTATGGGCTTCTGCACGAATATGCTTTCTCAACTCACCCACATGAGGAACACACAATCTACCATGGTAGCGAAGTATACCATCTCCCCTTTTGGAGAAAACCTTCTCTCTCTGATTGTGGACTGCACCCTTAAGTTCAAGCAAGATTGGATCACTCTCTTGCTTTTCCTTAACCTCTACCACCAAAGAAGATTCTACCTCATTCTGAACTGTTACACCACTGTCTGATATGCTCATAAGGCGAACTCCCAAACGAGCAAGCCTATTAACATCCTTCATTAGCTCCTTTCTTTCTTCCTCAACATGGGCTTTACTACCGATAGATAATCTGCTAAGGGCATCCGCTACTACATTCGCCTTACCAAGATGATAATGCACACTCATATCATAATCCTTAAGGAACTCAAGCCATCTCCTCTGGCAAAGATTTAACTCTTTCTGGGTGAACACATACTGAAGGCTCTTATGGTTAGTGAACACATCTACATGAACACCATACAAGTAGTGTCTCCATATTTTGAGTGCAAACACCACTGCTGCAAGCTCTAGGTATTGAGTTGGATAGTTGTTCTCATGAACCTTAAGATGTCTAGAGGCATAAACTATAAGCTTATCTTGCTGCATCAACACACAACCTAGGCCAACTCTGGATGCATTACAATAGATCACATAACCATCTGAACCCTCTAGTGATTTAAGACAGGAGTTGTAGTCAATCTAGTTTTCCATTCTACAAAGCTTTTCTCACAATCATCTGACTATTGGAACTTGACCATCTTTTGAGTCAACCGAGTCAATGGTGAGGCTATGGATAAAAATCCTTCCACGAACCTTTTGTAATAAGCCGCTAAACCTAAGAAACTTTTAATATCTGTAGTAGAGGTAGGTCTGGGCCTGTGTTTCACTGCTTCTATCTTCTGCGAATCCACTTGGATCCCCTCGCTAGATACAATGGGACCAAGAAAAGTAACGGATTGCAACCAAAACTCATATTTGCTAAACTTAGCGAATAACTGGTGATCTTTGAGAGTCTGCAGAACAACTCTCAAATGACTTGCATGTTCTTCCTCATTCCTAGAGTAAAATATCATCAATAAAGATGATAACGAACAAGTCCAAGTACTATTTGAACACTCTGTTCATCAAATCCATGAAAGTTTCAAGAGCATTGGTTAGTCCAAACGACATGAATACAAATTCATAATGACCATACCGAGTTCTGAAGGTTGTTTTCAGAATATCACTATCTCTGACTCTGAGCTGATGATAACCCGATCTGAGGTCTATCTTTGAAAAATGGCTAGCACCCTGAAATTGGTCAAACAAGTCATCAATCCTGGGAATGGGATACTTATTCTTGATTGTGACCTTGTTCAAATATCTATAGTCAATGCACATTCTGAGAGAACCATCTTTCTTCTTTACGAACAACACTTGTGCACCCCATGGAGAAGTACTAGGTCAGATGAAACCCTTATCTAGAAGGTATTTCAACTGATCTTTCAATTCCTTAAGCACCGTTGGATCCATTCTATAAGGAGGAATAGAAATATGTTAGGTATCTGGAAAGAGATCAATTCAAAAGTCGATTTCCCTTTCAGGAGGAACTCCGGAAAGATCTTGTGGAAACTCACTGACTACTGGAACTAACTAAGGAGTTGGGGTTTCAGAGCTAGAATCCTTAACCCTAACTAGATGATAGAGATAACCCTTAGAGATCATCTTTCTACCCTTAAGGTAAGAAATAAATCGACCATATACGCTAAGATACTACCCTTCCAATCTAAGATTGGTTTGTCTGGAAACTGAAAACGAAAAATCCTAGTTCTAAAATCAACTCAGGCATAACATGAATGTAACCAATCCATGCCTAGAATGACATCGAAGTCTACCATTTCTAACTCTACAAGATCTGCTGAGGTGACTTTCTGAGAGACCGTGACAGGACAATTTTTGTATACTCGTCTAGATATAACTGGATCACTGACTGGAGTAGAGACTGAGAAAGGTTTTGAGAGAGTTTCTGGACTGAAACTGAATTGGACTGCTATGTAAGGAGTTACAAAATAAGAGTAGCCCCTGGATCTAACACTGCATAAATATCAAGGTCAAGGACTCGTAACGTACCAGTGACTACATCAGGAGAACCTTTCTGATCCTGGCAAGCCTGAAGAGCATACAACCTGTTCTGGCGCTGATCTCCACCTGAACCAAATGAGTTACCCTGCTGAGTTAGGCGACTTGCTGGTGCTGATGAAAGTGGAAAGACCCTAAATGAAAATTTACATTACAATCGATCATAATATCATATTTTTACATTTTTTCCATTTTTTATAAATATTTACTGCTTTAATGGCTTAAAATTAATGTTCATGCTACAATTGTTGAAGTAAATTTCACATAACATGATGTATGCACACCAAGCCATGATAAAGAGTTAAAAGAGTTTTTACATCAAAGTCAATACCTTGGAGGTTTGAAAGGGATTTGAAAATTTTAATTAAAGAAAGAGGCTATAATGCAATATAGTTATTCCTAAAATAAAAGTCTCTTGACTAAGAAGATCAACTAGAATAATATGACCCTTTATTTATTAAGAGTATTTGTGATAACTATTATTAAACTTTAGAATTAGTCTAATTAACTGAGTATAAATACTAGACTTTTAGTCATTTTAATTAGGTAGATTATTTTGATATGATGAATTCTCATGAATTGAGTGTACTCTTTAAGACAGTTTGAGGCTAAGACAATAGTTGCTAGAAAATGTTGATGGGATTGCTTGCCTAATTTTGTAATTTAGGAGCTTGTTTGGTAATTTTAATTGGAGGTTGACTTTGATATAGTCATTGTTGCCCAATAGTTCCATTCTTGTATCTAGTTTTTAACCCTTTACTTTCTTTCTCTTAGGTTATAGGGTTTCTTTCATTTTCTGCATTTCTATATTGTATCATAGCGAAGATAAATAAACTCCCCCCTTACCACCGCCCCGCCCCCTGTCCCCCACCCCAAAACCAGATCTGTTAAATATGCTTTCTTACTCAGGTGATTTTTCTCTATAAAAATGCCTCATTCGTCCATCTTTCTCTCGGTTTTCTCCTCTCTTCTCTCTCCCAATGAACTCTATGTATAATCAATTCTATATATAGGCATCACAAAATTAATACTCACCTTTTTCGATCAGCTTCTCCCTTTTTTGTTCTCTTATAAGATTTTATTAAAAAAAATGATGTTTATATAAACAGTTTTGGATTTTTGACTGAGTGAACAGTAACAGAAGCAATGAGGAGAAATGTTTAACGAAGAGGATCTACGCGATATGAGCGTGTTGCAGAGAGGAGATGACTACGTTGAGGTTGTGTGTGGATGCACCAGTCGTAGACATGGCGATGCGGTGCTAGACTTAGGATTTTTAAGTCCGGTGAACTCAAAATTGCTTGCAAATGTTACCATGTTGTTGATTAATATTATCATCGACTTATCATTACATGTTGTTATCTGTATTTTTAATTTGACTAATGGTATATACTTATTAAAATTTCATCTATATGTTTGCTAGAGTACATTATAATTTATTTCGAAAATAACAATTTAGGTAAACATATAAGCTTGTGTAGACTCTCTCTATAGATAATTTTATTGGTAAAAAAACTGAGCTTTGATAATGAGTTGATTAGCTTTGAAGAGGTTGAGATTTGCTAATTAAGTACTCTTCAGCAGTTTTTTTTATATATATATATATATATATATATATATATATATATTCTCATTGTAGCATTCAACGATGTGATTTTGTGATCAGTAAAGTTATTCGAGAATTGCAAAGTCTCTAATTTAAATCTCAATAGAGATAAAAATACTAGACAAATTCTTTCTTAATTGAGATGCTCAATTTATTTAAATATATAAAGTCATAGATTTATCATACTTTAATTGTAATGGCAAAATGATGTATTCATCACTCTTTCAGAAACAACCTACAACATGTCTATTTGAAAAATGCCAGGTCAAATTTTTTAACCAATAAACAAAGCCACATTCACCTCTTCTTATGTAGCTTCTTGAAACTTGTATTGTGGTCAGTGTAATCACTACTATGCTCTTATCTGTTTTAGTAATTTAATATCCTACTATTTATTTACTCATCACTTAATAATTTAGCATGTTATTATTATATTTGTTTTATTTTATGAAACAAAAAAATTTATCCTTTCTTATTATCTTATTTGATACAAATTATGACACTAATGAAAGTTTTTTTTTTGTGATTACATAATCTTACTCCATTTTCATTTGAGAAACATGCTAGAAAAGAGAATTCCAGATGGAAACATAATATTTGGGTCTTTATTGATGGTTACAAAGTTCCACTAATAAAGACAACACTACAAAAATTCTGCAATATGTCTCCAAAGAATGCCAAGTGGCCACATAAATTTCTTCTTCGTGATGAATTTATCAAATGTACTAAGTGCAGTAAAAGACGTAGGTTTTATCACCGCTCTAAGAAGGAATACAGAAGTTACCATGATGCATTGGTGAATGCTAATTTTCAGTGATCAGATATTCCTTTTGACAAGTACGTTTTCTTTTCATGCTTAATTTCTTATATTGGTCCTTCCTTGATTTCCATATTGTTCATGTTTAACAAAGGAGAATATGAACTGATTGAAGAAGAGAAATGGAAAAAAGTATTCTATTGATAAATTTTGATTGAAATCAAAATACATGGTAGTTTAATTAAGATGTTGTAAAGTAATGTAAAGAAATTTGCTAAAACTATGTTACTGCTTACTGAAATTGAGGAACTAATACTTAACAGTAGCTGACAAAGTTTTAAACAAACTAGGAAACAAAAAAAAACACAAGAAGATACTAGATGAGTGATATGATTCATTGAAATGTTGTAATGTATTTAGCTTAGTGATAATTTATTCAAGAAGTGATGTTTAGAGTTTATAAAAATATTACCATTATTATTGTGATCTTTCTTTGTCTTGTATTGTTGGTGAACATGTTTTATTTTTGTTGTTGTTTTACTTGTGTTTTAGATTTTCATGTGATGATAATGAAAAGCGAGCTAGCCGTAGGGCGTGTAAGGGATATTTGCGTTCCCCAACATGTGGAGGTTGCACTTCCTGTGTGTGCTTTGGATGTGATGTGTGTTGTTTCTCAGATTGCGATTGCCAAACTTGAATTGACCTCAGAAAGAATACAAAAGCTAAAATCACCCTTTTTCTTGAGTATTTGTGTCATTTGAATGGACATGTTCTTCCAACATTTAGTTCATTTGAACCCATGTATTTTTTTACAATATGATTTTGTTTGACATTCCTTTTTAGAAATTTTACTCAAATTTGCAATTCACATTTCATAGTTAAAGGCCTTATTTTGGCTTTAAAAGTATAAACAATTCTTTCAGTGGAGATGAATATCCTAAGTGTTTGTTTGATATGAAGGTGTTTCTATGTTTTCACACTCATCAAAATGTTTTGAAAAACTATATATATATATATATAATTTTGTGTAAATGAGTTTTTTAATGTAATGATCCTGAAGGTCATTTTGTGATTTTTGCTTCTTTTCCCTTGTATGACCATACTCGTAGTAGTGATTAGCTATTTATGACTTGAGGAATTGACAGACAGGATTCATCATATGATTATTTGCGTTATGGGGAAGTATTTCAAATTTATAAGTTGAAAACATAGTAGGTTTGACCAAAGTAAAAAGTTGGGGTTGGTGAGGTCTATTATGCCGATATTTGTGTGCTCTAGTCAACCATCTTTTTTAATGATTCGGAATTCCAAAATCAGTTTTTTTCAAACATATACACGGACGTCCATTATGACCTTATCTATAGGGTCTTGGTCACCACCACCAAAACATCCCATTTTAAAGGTCAAACGAGTCCAGAGTAGGTAAACCCCCTCATTTTGCCGATTTACGTGTGTTATAGTTAACCATCTTTTCTGGTGATCGAAATTCCAAGATTATTTTGGCCAAAAATTTACACGGAAGTTTCTTAAAACCTTATCTATGGAGTTGGTTGTGACCACAGCCTAAATGACCCATTTTCAAGGTTAAACGAGCTCCATAGTAGGTAAACCCCCTATTTTGCCGATTTTTATGTGCTACAGTCCACCATCTTTTTGGGTGATCCGGTATTTTGAGATCATTTTTCCAAAATATTTCACGGACGTCCATTAAGACCTTATCTATGGAGACGATTGGTAACCATGGTCAAAATGACCAATGTTCAAGTCAAACGACCCAAGAGCAGGTAAACCCCTCATTTTGTCAATTTTCGTGTGATATAGTCCACCATTTTTTTGGTAATCCGGAATTTTGAGATTTTTTTTATCAAAAATATAAATGGACGTTTGCTAAGACCTTACCTATGGTGCAAGTCTGTAACCACTGCCAAAACATCCCATTTTCAAGGTCAAAAAAGCACCAGAGCAGGTAAACCCCCCCCTCCCCTCTCCCCTTTTGCCTATTTTCGTATGCTATAGTCCATCATTTTTTTTGGTGATCTGAAATTCCGAGATCTTTTTCGCCAATCATATACAGGGACGTCCCTTAAGACCTTATTTATGGAGCCGGTTGGTCACCACGGCCAAAATGACCCATTTTCAAGGTCAAATAAGCCCAAAGCAGGTTAACCCCCCATTTTGCCAAATTTTTGGTGCTATATTCCACCATCTTTTATGGTGATCCGGAACTTCGAGATCATTTTTGACAAAAATTTACAGAGATGTTTTTAATACCTTAGCTATGGAGTCGGTTGGTCACTACGGTCAAAACGTCCCATTTTAGACGTCAAACAAGCATAGAGCAGGTAAACCCTCTATTTTTCTGATTTTTATGTGCTATAATCTACCATCTTTTTTGCTGATCAAGAATTTAGTGATCATTTTTGCAAAAAATTTACACAAATGTACGTTATGACCTTATCTATATAGTCGATTGGTTACAACGGACAACACTAACCATTTTAATTTTCAAATGAGCCAATAGCAGGTAAACCCCCTATTTTGTAAGACCATATCTATAGATCCGGTTGGTCACCACGGCCAAAATAACCTATTTTCAAGGTCAAACGAGCACAGAGAAGGCAAACCCCTCATTTTCAAGGTCAACAAGCCCAAAGCTAGTAAGCCCCCTATTTTGCCGAGTTTCGTGTGCTATATTCCACCATCTTTTAGTGATCCAGAATTCTGAGATAATTTTTCCAAAAATAAATACGGACGTCTAAGACCTTATATATGGAGGCGGTTGGTCACCACGACCAAAACGACCTATTTTCAAGGTCAAACCAGCCCTATAGCAGGTGAACTCGTATAGTCCACAATCTTTTTTGGTTATCCGGAATACCGAGATCCTTTTTGCCACAAATTTACACGGACATCTGTTAAGACCTTATATTTTGAACAGAATGGACACACAGTGAAAATACCCATTTTCAAGTCCTAACGAGTCCAGAGCAAGTAACCCTGCATATTTCTGATTTTCGTGTGTTGTAGTCCACCATGTTTTTGGTGATTCAGAATTTTGAGATTATTTTTGAAAAATATTTACATGGATGTCCGCTAAGACCTTATATGTGGATCCGATTTATCACCATGTACAAAACGACTCATTTCCAAGGTCAAACGAGACCCAGAGAAAATAAACCTCCCATTTTACCAATTTTCGTGTAGTATAGTCCATTATCTGTTTTGGTGATCCATAATTCCAAGATAAATTATGCCAAAAATTTACAAGGACGTCCATTAATATCTTATCTATTGATTCGGTAGGTCACCAAGGCCAAAATAACCACTTTTCAAGGTCAAATGAGCCGAGGCACGTAAACCTCCATTTTGTTGATTTTTCATGTGCTATAGTCCACCATCTTTTTTGGTGATCAGGAATTTTGAGATTATTTTTGCCAATAATTTACACGGTCATTAAGAAATTATATATGGATTCGGTCACTCACCATGGCCAAAACGATCATTTTCAAGGTCAAACGAGCTAGAGTAGGTAAACCCTCGATTTTGCCAATTTTCGTGTTCTATAGTCCACCATCTTTATTGGTGATCCAGAATTTTAAGACAATTTTTGAAAAAAAGTAAACAAACATCCGTTATGAATTTTATCTATGAATTTGGTTGGTAACCACGACTAAAACGGCCAATTTTCAAGGTCAAACTAACCCCAAAGTAGGTAAACCCCCCATTTTTGACCATTTTCATGTGCTATAGTCCACCATCTTTTTTGGTGATCCAGAATTTTGAGATAAGTTTTGCCAAAAATTTTCACGTACGTCTGTTAAGACCACATATATGGAGTCGGTTGGTAACCACATCCAAAATGACCTATTTTAAAGATCAAAAGAGCCTAGAGCAGGTAACCCCCCTTATTTTGATGATTTTTGTGTGCTAGTCCACCATCTTTTTTGGTGATCCGGAATTTTGACATTATTTTTGCCAAAAATATACACAGAAATCCGTTAAGACCTTATCTATGAAGCCGGTTGATCACCACGATCAACATGATTTCAAGTTCAAACAAGTCCTTCAGCAGGTTAACCCCCCATTTTGCTAATTTTTCTGTGATATAGTCCACCTTGTTTATGATGATTTGGAATACCGTGATCATTTTAGCCATAAATTTACATGGAAAACCATTAAGACCTTATCTATTGATTCGATTGGTCACCATCGTCAAAACAACCCATTTTCGAGGTCAAATGAGCCTAGAGTAGGTAAACCCTCCATTTTGCCGATTTTTGTGTGCTATAGTCAACCATCTTTTTTGGTGATCCGGAATTCCAAGATCATTTTTACAAAAAATTTACATGGACATCCATTAAGTCCTTATATATGGAGACAGTTGGTCACCACAACCAAAACGTCCTATTTTAAAGGCCAAACAATTCCCAAAGCAAGTAAACCCCCCATTTTACCAATTTTCGTGTGGTATAGTCCACCATCTTTTTTGGTAACCCTAAATTCCGTGCTCGTTTTTGCCAAAAATTTACACAAACATCTGTTAAATCCTTATCAATGGATACAATTGGTCACCATGGCCAAAACGACCAATTTTATAGGTCAAATAAACCTAGAACAGTTAAACCCCCTATTTTAAAGATTTTTGTGTGCTATAGTACACCATATTTATTTGTGATCCAGAAATCCGAGATAAATGTCACGAACGGAATCTAGACCCCAGACGAGACAAGCGTCGTTGACCTCTCAGAGGTCGCAGACAAGCCTACTTACGTCATTCTTACTTCATCTAGGTTAATTTTAGCGGAAAATTTGAAACTTTTGTGTCTTAACATACTTACTAATCATTTATAACACATTCATAATTTGTTCACCATCAACCATCTAACAGTAAGATCATCAAATGAAAGAAATAGTTTAATATAGCAATAACTGAATACTTGCCAAAATGGCACCAATACAATGTCTAAAATAATACGGGAAAGAAACGCTAGTAGAACATACTCCACTAGCTCAATCCTAAGACTAAGCTAGAATATAAATGGGCAAGCATCCTCGAAAGCATGAGGGACTACCAAGTACGGATGAATGCTCGACGTTCGGATAACTTCAGCGTCAACATGTGCCTGCACCTAAAATTGTAGAGTTGTATATGGTTAGTACACACTTGTACTAAGTATGAGTATATGCAGGTACAAACCAAGGACATGCATGAGTAAGAATAGCTCTTTCTTAACAACATGATTATGGAAAGTCAAATCAGTGGACTTGCCAAATTTGGATTAAGAAAGTTAGTGAACTTTCCAAATTTGGATTAGGAAACTCAGTGAGCTTTCCAAATTTGGATTAGGAAAGTCAGTGAGCTTTCCAAATTTGGATTAGGAAAGTCAGTGAGCTTTCCAAATTTGGATTAGGAAAGTCATGCCATGAGAGTAACATGCATCATCATACTTATCATATTGCACACAGCACATAACATCTTACACATAGCACATATCATATTACATATAGCACACAACATCTTTCATATCATTCATTCATATGCCATGAGACCTTGGAGTCATGGACTTGACATTAAGACTTTCAAAAATGAGGGCTCAACATATGGGACCTCAACTAGGGAGTCTTCATTAGCAAACATAGAGTCTGCTTCATTCATTCATACGTACTTCATTTCATTTCGTTCATAGGCTAGTGTGAACACCAGCTATACCTAGGATGTAGTTTAAGACTTTCATCGGGTTTGCTGTGCAATGATCAAGAATAACCTAGTGTCATTAATTGAGTCTAGCTCACCTCTTGATTATCCTATCCTAACACCTTTGGTATCACTCATTTCATTATGTGCATCATTTGAGGCTGGCCTCATTCATTCACTGGGAACTTTAACTTTAATCGACATAGATCATGTGAGCATCATGAAATCCAGTGTCATGAAACCCCACACCGAAAAGAGGTGGAATCACCGGCCAAAGTGACCCAAAACATGCTAGCGTACATGGGAATTTAACCCCGCCAGATCCCTATATTGGAAGTATAGGTTCGAAGACCAGGAGATATAAGGAGACCCATACCCGTCAAGCCAGACAGTCTCATCTCATGAGAGTTACGTGAATCTCCGCCCTTCCCGAAAGAAGGCGTCACCGCTCATAGCTAGTCTATCGGTGCTCATTATGAAGTTCCATTACATTCAACTCATACGTCATGGAAGCTGGCTTCTAGTATGAGGACATCATAGCTCAATAGATTATATATCATCTCATCATTAGTAATAAGTGTGTTAATCTCAATACTTTCATTAGAGTGTTCATAGAGACTGGTCTCTTCATTAACTTTACACTCTCGTAGGTGAGTACGTTTTGGTAACAATTACTTAGGCTCATTTGAGATTGTTCTCATCTTTTACATTAGCCTCATATCATGTTGTCACCACATTCATTAACATTAGCACAATTGCTCTTCATAATTACTCACCCCATTTTACGTGAATGTTCATTTCATCATATGCCAATGCACTTGGCCATTTGTGTGTTTAACACTCTTACTTAACCCTTCTAGGGTTTCATCATTTCATTACATAATAATCATTTCATCGTATGCCAATGCACTTGGCCATTTAGTGTATTTTACACTTGTACTTAACCCTTCTAGGGTTACTTCATTTCACTACATACATCTTAGGTTCACTTATTTTTAAACGTATGCTAGACTTATGGGTCTATACGTACAAGCATGAGACTTCATTCGTAGTTCGTTAAGTGACTCATATCTTCCTAAGATTATGTAGTACAAGACTTATGCATCTTGTATGTATGCCAAGATTTCGGTTTCGATCTAAGTAGATGGCATTATTCTTGAACATTTAATTCACGTATGATTTGTGTATTTATACGGATATTTGGGCAAGGGAACCCAAGTTCGAATCCCTTGGACAATACTTACATTTTTCCTTGACTTTATGTTTAGACCTCATGACATTAGGACCCTAGATCGAGCCCCAACATCAACATTTCTTTTTAATTCCTTTTCTTTAGAAAATATCTCCCTTGGCCGAGGGGTTGTGGGTTCGAACCCCCACAGCCCTATTTTATTTTCCTAGTTATTTTTCCTATTCATTTCACATTAACCAGGAGGTTGTGGGATCAAACCCCCACAACCTTATTTTTTTCTTTATTTCGCTGGAGACTGAGAGGTTGTGGGTTCGAACCCCCACAGCCTCCTTATTTTATTTTTATTTAAAAGTTAACTATTTAAGCATTGGCAGTGAGGTTGTGGGATCGAGCCCTCACAGCCTCACTATATTTTCTTTTTAATTTCTCTCTTTGTCTCCTCCTTCAGCCAAGAGGTGGTAGGTTCGAATCCCACTCCTCCCATTATTTGTATTAACTTAAAGTTCCCCTTTTACTTTCTTGTTTGGCCGAGAGGTTGTGGGTTCGAATCCCACACCTCTCATTTTTTTTTTCTTTTCAGCTTTCATGTAGTGAGGTCTTGGGTTCAATCCCCACTGACCTCACATGTTTTAATTTTTTTTTAAATTTCTCAAACTTCAAGTATTCTGGCCGAAAACTCCATCACCAAGTTCTGGAAATTTTATTAAATTTTCTAGCCTTTATTTAACAACATTCATACGTTCGTTTTGTGGTACTTTGTCAATTTGTTTAACGCGTTTTTAGGTGTAGATTCATTGTTGTTTTAGCTTAGATTTTTCCACTTAAGATCAGCCACCTTATACTTCATTTAAACATCATAATTTACACACTTTGTGCACAATAATTCCAATCATCAAACAAGCCATTTTAAGACTTCAAAACGGAGAATAACAACAAACATTTTTTCACATTGCACCACATCATTTTCGGTTGACATCATTGAACATGCTTGCTATTTCCAAACACAAAATCACAAAGAACATCGTATTTCACACTTATCTACCAGCAACCATACCAACAACATGATTTCTAACCTAATTTAGATTGAAATCGGAAGGAGACTAGGGACAAGGAGTTCAACAATAAAGGGGACAACCCTAGTTTCATACGTTGAATTTTGTAGAAGGAAATTTCTCTTGGAGGAAGGATTCCAAGAGAGAAAACCCATACCTTGTTGTATCTTTACACACCTTCCAAGTTCTGCCCAAATCGTCCCCTAAACCTTCAACACAATCCCGTCGAGAAGATGATGCAAAGTTTTCGTTTCTTAAGTTAGCTTGCTTGCTTGTATATTTTTTTTTGTAAGTTCTTTGAGTGTAGAGAACTTTTGATTTCTTTCTATTGTTTTTATGTTCTGTTTTTGCATCCAAGAAAAACAATTTGGATGAGAGAGAGAGAGATTTAGGCGGGAGAGAGAGAGTTTGTGTGAGATAGTGCCTCTTAAAACTAGGATAGTTGGCAAGACTTAG
Organism: Solanum sitiens; assembly: GCA_016801875.1. Taxonomy (NCBI): domain Eukaryota; kingdom Viridiplantae; phylum Streptophyta; class Magnoliopsida; order Solanales; family Solanaceae; genus Solanum; species Solanum sitiens. Next base: position 586,127 of record JABWTJ010000196.1, on the reverse strand, counting down.
TCAATTTTTAAAAAAAATTAATTAATAAATAAATAAATAATAATTAATAATAAAATATGATTTTCCTTTTTAAATCAGCCATTAATTATTAATTTGTTAAATTAATTCACCAATAAAAGAAATTACATTAAATCATTGCTCCCACCTACGTTCGAACCCGGGTGGAGCAAGACTTCATTTCAAGGGCTCAATTTCGGCCCTCTCTCCCCAAATTGCCCCTCCTCTTTATTAATTAAATAATTAATTATATATTCAGGGTAATTACAATACTATCCTTAGCTAGGAAAAAGACCATTTTACCCCTAGACCCTTCAAACCTAAGATTTCTTCTTTTTAAGTCCGGTAAAGACTCCTTCGAGTAAATATTCGTATTCGAGAGCCCTACATGGTTGGACCCAACCTTTACAAGATCAAATAACTCCCCAAGTTAGTTGGATTGGCTGTAGCAAGGGTTCCGAGGTCTGGTTCTACGCGCATCAATCCGTGTGAACCCTGGTCTAATCGTAGGCATTTTTGACAGATTAAGCATTTCTTATCTTATTCATTTTTAGGGTTGTTACAATAAATTTTACCAAAAATTTACACAGACGTCCGTTTAGACCGTATCTATTGAGCATGTCGGTCATATGCCATACCCAGCTATACCTAGGATGTAGTTTAAGACTTTCATAGGGTTTGCTGTGCAATGATCAAGAATAACCTAGTGTCATTACTTGAGTCTAGCTCACCTCTTGATTATCCTATCCTAACACCTTTGGTATCATTCATTTCATTATGTGCATCATTTGAGGCTGGCCTCATTCATTCATTGGGAACTTTAACTTTAACCGACATAGATCATGTGAGCATCATGAAATCCAATGTCATGAAACCCCACACCGAAAAGAGGTGGAATCACCGGCCAAAGTGACTAAAAAAATGCTAGCGTACATGGGAATTTAACCACGCCGATCCCTATATTGGCAGTATAGGTTCGAAGACCAGGAGATATAAGGAGACCCATACCCGTCAAGCCGGATAGTGTCACCTCATGAGAGTTAGGTTAACCTCCGCCCTTCCTGAAAGAAGGCATCATCTCTCATAGCTAGTCTATCGGTGCTCAGTATAAAGTTCCATTACATTCAACTCATAAGTCATGGAAGATGTCTTCTAGTATGAGGACATCATAGCTCAATAGATGATTTCTCATCTCATCATTAGTATTAAGTGTGTTAATCTCAATACTTTCATTAGAGTGTTCATAGAGACTGGTCTCTTCATTAAGTTTACACTCTCGTAGGTGAGTACGTTTTGGTAACAATTACTTAGGCTCATTTGAGATTGTTCATATCTTTTACATTAGCCTCATATCATGTTGTCACCACATTCATTAACATTAGCACAATTGCTCTTTATAATTACTCACCCCATTTTACGTGAATGTTCATTTCATCATATGCCAATGCACTTGGCCATTTGTGTGTTTCACACTCTTACTTAACCCTTCTAGGGTTTCATCATTTCATTACATAATAATCATTTCATCGTATGCCAATGCACTCGGCCATTTAGTGTATTTTACACTCGTACTTAACCGTTCTAGGGTTACTTCATTTCACTACAAACATCTTAGGTTCACTTATTTTTAAACGTATGCTAGACTTATGGGTCTATACATACAAGCCATGAGACCTCATTCGTAGTTCGTTAAGTGACTCATATCTTCCTAAGATTATGTAGTACAAGACTTATGCTTCTTGTATGTATGCCAAGATTTTGGTTTCGATCTAGGTAGATGACATTATTCTTGAACATTTAATTCACGTATGATTTATGTATCAATACGAAAATTTGGGCAAGGGAACCCAAGTTCGAATCCCTTGGACAATACTTACATTTTTCCTTGACTTTATTTTTAGTCCTCGTGACATTAGGACCCTAGATCGAGCCCCAACATCAACATTTCTTTTTAATTCCTTTTCTTTAGAAAATATCTCCCTTGGCCGAGGGGTTGTGGGTTCGAACCCCCACAGCCCTATTTTATTTTCCTAGTTATTTTTCCTATTCATTTCACATTAACCAGGAGGTTGTGGGATCAAACCCCCACAACCTTATTTTTTTCTTTATTTCGCTGGAGACTGAGAGGTTGTGGGTTCGAACCCCCACAGCCTCCTTATTTTATTTTTATTTAAAAGTTAACTATTTAAGCATTGGCAGTGAGGTTGTGGGATCGAGCCCCCACAGCCTCACTATATTTTCTTTTTAATTTCTCTCTTTGTCTCCTCCTTCAGCCAAGAGGTGGTGGGTTCGAATCCCACTCGTCCCATTATTTTTATTAACTTAAAATTCCCCTTTTACTCTCTTGTTTGGCCGAGAGGTTGTGGGTTCGAATCCCACACCTCTCATTTTTTTTCTTTTCAGCTATCATGTAGTGAGGTCTTGGGTTCAATCCCCACTGACCTCACATGTTTTAAATTTTTTTTAAACTTCTCAAACTTCAAGTATTCTGGCCGAAAACTCCATCACCAAGTGCTGGAAATTTTATTAAATTTTCTAGCCTTTATTTAACAACATTCTTACGTTCATTTTGTGGTACTTTAACAATTTGTTTAACGCGTTTTTAGGTGTAGATTCATTGTTGTTTTAGCTTAGATTTTTCCACTTAAGATCAGCCACCTTACACTTCATTTAAACATCATAATTTACACACCTTATGCACAATAATTCCAATCATCAAACAAGCCATTTTAAGACTTCAAAACGGAGAATAACAACAAACATTTTTACACATTGCACCACATCATTTTCGGTTGACATCATTGAACATGCTTGCTATTTCCAAACACAAAATCACAAAAAACATCATATTTTACACTTAGCTACCAGCAACCATACCAACAACATGATTTGTAACCTAATTTAGATTGAAATCGGAAGGAGACTAGGGACAAGGAGTTCAACAATAAAGGGGACAACCCTAGTTTCATATGTTGAATTTTGTAGAAAGAAATTTCTCTTGGAGGAAGGATTCCAAAAGAGAAAACCCATACCTTGTTGTATCTTTCCACACCTTCCAAGTGCTGCCCAAATCCTCCCCTAAACCTGCAACACAATCCCGTCGAGAAGATGATGCAAAGTTTTCGTTTCTTAAGTTAGCTTGCTTGCTTGTATATTTTTTTTGTATGTTCTTTGAGTGTAGAGAACTTTTTATTGCTTTCTAATATTTTTATCTTCTATTTTTGCAGCCAAGGAAAACAATTTGGACGAGAGAGAGAGAGATTTAGGCATGAGAGAGAGAGTTTGTGTGAGATAGTGCCTCTTAAAACTAGGATAGTTGTTAAGACTTAGTCAATTTTAAAAAAACATTAATTAATAAATAAATAAATAATAATTAGTAATAAAATATGATTTTCCTTTTTAAATCAGCCATTAATTATTAATTTACTAAATTAATTCACCAATAAAAAAAATACATTAAATCATTGCTCCCTCCTACGTTCGAACCCGGGTGGAGCAAGACTTCATTTCAAGGGCTCAATTTCGGCCCTCTCTCCCCAAACTGCCCCTCCTCTTTATTAATTAAATAATTAATTACATATTTAGGATAATTACGATACTACCCTTAGCCAGGAAAAAGACCATTTTACCCCTAGACCCTTCAAACCTAAGATTTCTTCTTTTTAAGTCCGGTAGAGACTCCTTCGAGTAAATCTTCGTATTCGAGAGCCCTACATGGTTGGACCCAACCTTTACAAGCTCAACTAACTCCCCAAGTTAGTTGTCTTGGCTGTAGCAAGGGTTCCGAGGTCTGGTTCTACGCGCATCAATCCGTGTGAACCCTGGTCTAATCGTAGGCATTCTTGACACATTAAGCATTTCTTATCTTATTCATTTTTAGGGTTATTACAATAAATTTTACCAAAAATTTACACAGACGTCCGTTTAGACCGTATCTATTGAGCATGTCGGTCACCACAGCTAAAACAACCCATTTTTAAGGTCAAATAAGCCTAGAGTAGGTAAACCCCTATTTTCCCAATTTTCGTGTGCTATAGTCAACCGTTTTTTTTGGTGATCCGAAATTTCAAGATCATTTTTATCAAAAATTACATGGAAGTCCTTTAAGTCCTTATCTATGGAGCATATTGGTCACCATGACCATAATTCCCTATTTTAAAGGTCAAACGAGCCCCAAAGCAGGTAAACCATCCTTATTTCTGTGATTTTCCTGTGCTGTAGTCCACCATCTTTTTTGGTGATCCAGAATTCCGAGATCATTTTTGCCAAAAACTTTCATAGAATAATTAGTCAAGAAATTTGTGTAGAGATTTCTTAGAGGTAAAAGAAAAAGAGACTCTTTTAATAGTTTTTCCATCGGCTAATTTGTCACTACACTGTATCAGGTTATTAAAATGGTCATAGCATATTATCAAAATTTGGGTTGTTGCGAAATTTGTTGTGTTGGAAAGAAGATTCAAATACCTTAAATTTGATTGGTTATGGGACATGTAGCTCTTTATATTCAAAGAGATATGATCATTTGAAGTTGATCCAAATAGATATTACATCAAAACATAATCGGTAAGGAAACTTTCAATTCAACTTTGTACTTGGAAATTCTAGTGACCTTTAATAATAAAAAAAATTCATTCCCACACTAATGATTTAAATTTTCACATATGAGAAATTTAAGAATCACATGATACGACCCTACATGTAAATGAAGAATAGTTCGGATCCTAACTTAGAAATTTTTGGGGTGGTACAATTAATTTGTGTACTCAATGCCTAATTTTGTCTTATTTTGATGATATGCTGGTGATTTGTAGCTATGAAGGAAAATAGATAAGGAAAGGATTTATGTTTGAAAGGAAGGAAAAAAAATGCAAACTATAAATTGTTGACCATCAAACGAGAAAGGTGACTATCTAGTGAGCATAGTGAGCATGATGTAACACTCTGAAAGCCCAAGACCTAATCTAGAGACTCACATAAGTGTATAAGGTTTGTAAAACTGTTCTAAGGTCAAAATATTGGTTATATGTCATTTAGGAAGTTTTAGAGTCAAGATGTCAAGAAACGTCCATCACGTTCGAAGACTAGTGAAAGAGCTGATAGTATGGCTTAGCCTATTTCATGAGGTTTTAGGAGTCACAATTTGATGAAAGTTGGTGGAAATATGTCAAACCTGTGTTAGAGTGTGTTTAGGGTCGAAACGTCTGGTACGACTCCCCAAGGACTACCCAAAGGATCCTTGGAGAAGACCCTTGCATTTGACCCAAATCTTTAAAAGTAGGTTGCGGCCACCTACGATAGTAGGCGACGAGGCGTAGGTTGAACGACAGGGCATTGATGCCTCCATCAACCAAAAGTTAGCCACTTTTACAAAAGTGGCCAAAAACATGGTCTCTAACAAAATCTACGGATGTGCAGTATGGGGACAAGGGTGGCCATCGACTGACCTACGACCCGTAGGTCGGGGTCTAGTAGGTCAGGCCTGATATTTTCATTGTCCAAATTTTAAGTGAATCAATTAATTAGTTAATTAGCTAGGGGTTTAATAAGGGATTAAGAGGTGGTTTTTAAGCTAGTTAAATAACTATATAAACTACCCTAAGCCTAAAAACAACTTAAAACTCCATAATTCCCAAATCCAAATCACTCTTCGTTCTCTCTTCTTTCTCTCTCCCAAAGAAGAATCCATAGAAGACCAAGGTCAAGGGGATTAGGGCTTCAAGAACATCTGTTTTTCTCTGTCAATCTTCAAGGAAAATTAAGGTATGGGAACCTTTCACCTTTGAGATTCCTTTCCTAGAGGGTTCTTCCAAAATTGGTTTTCAAAAAGATGATTTCATATGGGATTCTTTCTAATCCAAATTTGATCTTCTAACTTGTATTGTTTACTTTGATTATTATGATTAGATTAGGATGTATTATTGTTCAATTATTCTAGTTCTTGATGATTTAACCTAGTGTCTGGAATAGATCATGAATTGACCCAAATTCCCTAACTCTAGGTGATGAACTCGTGTTGAATTGATTAGTACTGATTCAATTGACTTAGTTATTGTGTTAATTACTATTGTATGAGGTTGTTATATCTATTGATATACGAAATTGTATTGGTTGAGGGTAAGACCAATGATGGTTGTTTTGGAAGGAGAAATTGGTTAGACTTTGTGATCTTGAACCTTTAATTCAATTGTGATGGCTTTTACTTGGTGATTAAGTTCAATTAAAGCATTTCTTGTGATTGAATTAGGTAGGTGTTGGTATGATGATGAAATTGAAATGTCTTGATTAAGTGATTGTGAGATTATGCTTAAGATTTAATGATATAAGTTTGGTTATGAAATGCATATGTGCCTCATTATGACATGATGATTATAATGTGTTGATGTCACATATAATGGTTGTATTGAAATTATGTTCTCATGCAATTCCTAATGAGCTAATGATACGATATACAAGGGGTTAGTCTCCTATGACCTAAACTCAGTTATGATAAATAATAAATGCTTAAAGACATTTCAAAAAGGGACTCTGGCTTACCACCGAGTGAACTAGTAGTGAGGAGTGTCCCTTCCCAAGTAGGGAAGGTTGGTTCACTATTGTACTCATGATATTGGACACTATAATGCAATGTGCATAAAAAGGGTCCCAAGCATATCTCCTAGTTCTTTAACTATGTTGCCCCCATAGGAATACTAGTTAGTGGATCCACCTAAAATGCTAGGTTCATGTTTTTGTACTACCTTGGCAAGTATTCCACCATATTTCCGTGTAGGGTTTCATGACACCGGATTCTACATTTAGCTCTTGTGGTCTATGTCGGTTAAGAAAAGTGTACCCGAAAGTAAAATGAAGTAATAAAGTGAACACTAACTAGGGTGACTGAAGGGGTTTGACTTAGTTTAGGTAGGTGTATGGGACTCTACCTATACATTGCACTAGTTGGACTTGAGGGAAGTCCTAGAAGGTTGTTCTTATGTTATATATAGTAAATGTTATGCATATGTTGACTTTACATGTTGATGATCCTATATGATGTTAGTTTCACTTATGAACATGCTAATGGTCTATATTGCTAAATATGATGATGACTACTCATGATGCTATGTTATATGAAGTTACAAAAAACTTATGATCGTTTGTTTGGTTTACTTGGCTGAGTAAGGTTATATGGTTTTTCTTTGTCATTGCACATGTAGATTTGATGTTGGGTTATGTGTAAGGGTATTGTAAGTGATGTAATTTAAGGAACTCTTATACATGCTTTGTTGTTATGACATGATGTTGGAGTCTGTTGGTTATGTACTCAATAATTCTACGGCACATGTCGACATGATTATACTTGATCATGTTGGTTTTGTAATATATATGATCTTGTCTTAATGAATATGTGATTATTGGATTATATGGATTCTTGAATGTGCATTAAAGACTTTCAAATGACTTATCATGTTTTTAAAAGTAAATGTCCCTTTCTCATGCATTCTTTCAAATGTTTTATCTCCATGTTTCAATACTTTGTACAGGTGGTGTACTAACCCATATTTATATGTTTCTACAATTATGTATGTTCCAACCGTTTAGTTTCTAGAGGGCCATCGAAGAAGACTTGGATTCTCATTCTCCAAGTTTGGTAGGTCCTCACCTTCCGAGGATGATGCAACTATCTAACTATATGTTGTTCTAGTTTAAAGATATTTAGTTCTTTCCCTTTCATTTGAAGATGATTGTTGTATATGCCTATATGTGGCTTTTGTTTTAATGTTTTATTCGATCTAGATGGTTTAAACGTGAGACTTATCCTAGATTTCCTATTAGAATATCCTTATATATTATGTATGTGAAATAAAATTAGAAGCCTATGTAGTGCTTCCTATGTGAGGAGTCTATCAAACTCCCTCCGTATATATTATGTGCAAGCGAGAGGTTTATGTAAACCTCAATGTACAAGTTGATGAAAAGTTTTAAATTTTCCACAATTTAACCTATGATATGTTATGATGAATGCTAAGTGGTTAGTCTTAGTCCTCTTCGAGAACGACGACACCGGTTACGTCTAGGGGGTGCTCCCCGGATGTGACAAACTTTTTATCAAAGCATGAGGTTGGTATCCTTAGGATCTATGTCTCACTAAACCACATCTATGTAGATTCTTATTCATAATTGTGAAGCGCTCCACACTTATGGATGACAGATTATGTGATGCTTAGGAAATTCTCATCTTTCTTGTTATCCTATGTCGTGCCTCTAGAGTCTACTTTATGTTTTTTTTCCACCTAAACCTTTTATTGTGGTTATAGGTATGAATACTAGAAGGGAAGCATCATGAAGGGCCGAGGGAGGATTGCTAATGCGGGGGCTCATGACAACCAAACTCCTCCGCAAAACAATAGAGTTCCTCAACTTCAGCAAGTATCTATGGGAGATCATGTTCTGATTTGTTACGAACCAAATTACCCCCTAGAAGTTAGAGTACTCTTAGATCACCACACGACATCGTCAACCTCTTGGAGGTCTAAGACATGCCCTTAGACATCTTTCATTGCATAATCGTAATAAAAATAGTTGAAAATCTTAAAATTTTTCATAGCACATCATATGCTAGAATCATCACTTCATTCATATATAAAATAGTATAAGTACATAAGTAGACTCTAAGTTTCTTTGCCATCTTAAGACACAACTCAATAGAATACAATAGGGACACGACCCATAACAACATAAAATATAAGTCTAAACTATTACATCAACTTAAAGAAACATCTTGACCTAGGCAACCCTTGAATCATAAGGGTCCCTTTACTTGAACTTGGGAGATCTATCCATGATCTTCAGTTAGGACACATCCTCTAGCCATCATCACCTATACTTTATGTAAAAAGATGAAGAAGAATGTTATTAGTACAAAAATTCACTAAGTATGACAACCATGCAAAAACATGCATTGAAAGAGGATATTTCGTTTGAAATCATGCAACATGTCTTTTTAGTAAACTTCATGAACATAGGCACATATAAGATCAATATAGTTCACATACATAATATAGACATGTAATACTACTCATAATAGCACATAAAACAATTTATCATACTTGGAGTCATATTCAATACATACAATACATTACCTCTCTATTGTCTTATTTCTTTCCTTAAGTAACCCTCAAGTGCACTTGTACAATGTGTCACCTTACAATAGCCTTTCATAGATATGCTTCATAAACACAACCACATATATTCACAAGTCATAATCACATCATAGACATCATTTCACATAAAGACCATAACCTAAGACAACTCCTAAGTCACACTGGTGCAATGTGTAGATAGCATCCCATAATACTACTTCCACCAAGTTTACCTAAGAAATAACCCTAGACTAGACATAACATACTTAGAAAGTCATAACACTTTTATTTATAACTAGACATAAGGCCACATACTTCATAGCATCAATGAAGGACTCTTTCCTTTACTACAACCTTAGTCATAACTCATTTAGTACATACCATAAGTAAACCACCCTCACAACCCCTTCACAAGCTTACTTGTGCAATGTACACATAGAGTCCCATACCTCCACATATACTAAGTAAACTCACTTACAAGCCATAAGTGCAATTCACATGCATACTCATAATTCATATCTTCACATAGCAAGTCACTTAACATGCATTCATACAATTCATACATAACATAACATAAGTCTTTACTTCATAAGAGGCTACAATCCTATCCTTTCTTGAAGTAATCTAGTGCAATGCATAGATAGGGTCCATAGTCCTACCTATGCTAAGTACACCTCTCAAGGAATTTAGATTAGAATTCATATTTTTATCTTAGTTAATTTTTAACCTTCGGGAGACATAAACATAACCAACATAGACCATGTGAGCTACATGGAATCTGGTGTTCTACTCCCACACCGAAAAGAGAGGGTTAACACTTGCCTAAGGTGAAACCAATCATACATAGCTATATAAGTGGAAAACACAAGCTATAACCTACGGGGGCACGTAGTTATGGAACATGGAGATTGTTTATATAAACCTTGACATACTAGCTTTGAGGTTTCCATTTCATGAGACTACATCTATGTTGGAACTCGGACTTGCTAAACGTGAGGTTTTCTTGTGGGAAGCCGGACTTACTGACGTGAAACTCCCACTATCATTTGTCATGTTCACTCGAGTACTAGGCTCTAACTCCCTTGTTAATATATTTAAGCATTTAATGCATTAATTCATAAAGAAGGCTTTAAGGACTTACGCCCTCATACATCATATAGCTCAAAGGTATCTAAGATGAGAATGTCCTTTCATCATAGACCCTACTTGATGTGAGAATGTCCTTTCACATATTCACACAATCATTCATCATGTGTGTGTGCATACCATGTGAGATCTACCTTCACATAACAACTCTAATCACACATGGTCATAACCTCATTACTCATATACTTCATATGCATAGAAATAGGTAATGATGCATAGGAGAACTACCCTTTTCTTAATCATCATGAATCTCTCTTATTCATAGTCATGCATGAAGTTTGTGTGTGCACATTGGTCAACATGATCACATAATGTCTATAATATAACATTGAGGAAGCTACCTTATAAACATCACAACACATGTATAACATTCTTCAAGTCTCAAGTCATACACAGATATAGAGTATTAAGGACTATAGACTACACACTCACATTAAATCATATGAGACAAGGACATATTCAACATTAGAATAGAAGACTCCTAGCATACTTTGATTACACATTCATATATGGTTCATATAGGTAGGGGTCATGCTACAAGGATATTCTCTATCACTAGCCATATAGACTACCTAACCCTAATATGATTGTCACACATGTACATATAACATCATCCCCACACCTAGCTATACAACTAGTGTGGAAGTCTATATATATAACTCCACAGAATATGAATTGAAACATGATATTAGAAGCAAGGATAAATCCTTCAACATCCTAAACATGGAATCATCATATAAATTCATATTGCATATAATGCCTTCAAGGACATGATCATGTCACATAAATATATACAAGAATGTAAACACCGCCACCATAAGTGGACCATACCAATCAACACAATTCAATATACATTCTAGGCTAAATAGAGGAAAATAGGTGAAATTACCAAATCTCCAAGCTAATGACCATCTTGATCAATTCCCAACAATTCATATACAAAGGAATATAGAACTAAGCAATTCATTACAATCTAACCATAATCTAATAATCATATCATCAAGATCACAAGACCCACATTATAGGCCAATTTGAGAAATTAGGAGGATCATGGGTTCTTCATAAAATTGGATAGAAATTCATCATAAAATCAGTAACTAAACATATATTCATCATTAGAATGCTTTTTAAATCACTTTAACAATGAACCCATGGCTAGATTGAAATATAAGATTTTTGACTTAGAATCATGTTTAGAAAAAGATTTGAAAGGACTCCATAGATGAATGATTATCTATGGATGAAGTATAACCATAAATCTTAAATTATAAAGCCCATGAAAATCTGAGAAGAAAGCTCCAAGAATCCACCTCGATCGCTTGTTCTTGAGCTTGGTGTTCAATGGAGGTTTTGGGGTTTTTGAAGAGGAGAGAGTTTTGGGGTGTTGATTTTTCTTATTGAGTGTTGGGATTTTTACTTGGGAAAGAGGTTAAATAGGTATTAAAATAAGATTATAACCATCACCCAAAGTTACCAAAACACCCCCATACTTATTTGGAATTTTAGACATGTCAAACTCAACTTTAATTTTTGGAATCTTAATCGGGGAACAAGTGTGCGTGGCGGAGCTGCTCCCACAAGTTCTTGGAAAACAATTCTTGGACAGTGAAATGCGCGACCATGGTGCGACTCACCTGTGTTTTAACAAGGCACAAACCCTGCTCCCTTGGGCAGCTTGCTTGGCCAAAGTTTGGGGTCCCTTCGGGGACCCCTAGGGCGATCCTTAGGGGATCGGACCTGGTTGTTTTGACCCTTAACATTTTTATTAGGATACGAGAGTCAACTACAGTGTCTTTCAACTATAAACAACACATAAAAACAAGGCAAACATACAAGGACTCGCTATCACGTCTAAAGACCAACTTTCAAACGTCTTGGACGTTCTCCGACGTTTGACCTCCAAACTTCTTCAAATAAATTATACGTACTATTAAATACTTAATTAGTCATTTAAGGACATAATAAACTCATAACCAACATGTTAGGCTCTAATTCAACCTATCTCATTTTATTTGAGGTTGTAACAATTCTCCCCCACTTGGAAACATTCGTCCTTGAATGACACTTGAAACATTTAAAACACCTTCAAGGACTCAATGACTCTATAGCAGCTCAAAATACTTCAACATGTTATAACACAATAGTCAATGCACCAAACTTACAAAGAAATACCAACTTCGTATAATCATGCAACCAAAGCAACATAATCAAACATGGACTACTTCTACAATTATTTCCATAGATACATACTTCTTCATATTCATTGCCATTTGGAGGAACTACCTTATCAAACATTAGGCATTTTTATTATTTCATCACAAGGTTAGACATACAATGGATTTCAATTTCACACATAAGCATAATCCACACTTCAACTCATGAGAAAATTTTGAACCATTTCATTTAGCTGCACAAGAATCATGAATAATATAGATCGACTACAATCTTATAGTGTAGACATAGTGACATCAAGGTCATATATGACATCCACACGCTTAGCTTTGTTCAACGAGGAACTAACTCCTCCTATTCACAACATATAGACATGGCATCATAGAGTTCATATTAAAGCAATGCATAGAGGTTAATTCATATTAAGGAGGATTTCTTTACTTCAAACCACATTATGCTTATACTTCCTTCCTTATGAAATCAACATGGTAGGTCACACCAAGCACATCACAATATTTGGAAGTAAATTTACATCTTTCTATTTCTAGCACATCACTAGCTTTCATAAACATGCATCATTTAGGGAAATTTATCAGAATTTATAGGCACGTCAACAAACATAAGCTAGACAAACCATCACTCCTCAAGAGTGAGCCTATAGTAACACTCCCCACATCTCAAAAGTCACAAATTTTTCAAAGAGACTCATCTTTACTTATATAAAGGAGACTCCATTTCTCATAGTGAGGCCAAAACACCACCCAATATGAGTGACATCAAGCATGCTCATTAAGCTCTCTCATGAAATCAAATTGCACATTTTATCATATAAGGATGCACAACAACATGAGCAACATGCAAATTTATCAAAATTTCCTTTTTCATTCTATTACGACCTTTCATAACATGCATAACATAGTTTCATTTCAGACATGCATAACATATGGAGAATATGCAACTTATAATTTTATGCAAGACTCCGATCACGAAAGAGCTACTTAGGAACTCTTTGGTTTCAAGCTTGAATGAAAATAGAAGGAAAATATAGGGATATCTACTACCTTACTACTCAAATAATCCTCCCCCACTTAGAATAAACACATTTAAGAGCAATTCATCTCAACTGTAGGGAAATTTTATCTTACAACCCTTATTAACTAAGTTGTCATCCCTCTTTTAGAATATGAACTTATGAACACCTTCTTACCATCACTTAATAGTGATTTTCAACCTAGAGAAGTTCAAGGGAACTCAACATATGGACATCAAAGGAACTTAAAATCTTACCATCTATGCACATTATCCTCTCTTGGGGTAAGCCTAATCAATATTCATCACCTCATGCCCTTTAACACCAATGTCAATGCAAGTCAAGACCAACCTACAAGGGTCATCGCTTTTGGTGGAACCAACTAACAAACCATGCCAGGTATAGTCTAAGCACTTCGTCAATTCACCGTATTAAAATTCAAGCTTAAAAGACAACTAACAACTTCAAAGTAGGTCAACCTCAATTCTCTCCTTCTCTTCAAGAGCCAAAGAGTACATACCATACTTCCCCCTAAGTTACCTTAGGGTAATCATACTTCCAACTTATGGAATAAAACTCTTTTTCCCCTTTTTACCACTCTTAGAATAGGTTCATAGAGGGAATCATTACCTAGTCATAAGGGTTCTCCCATTAACTAGCATACTTCACGATCACTTTATAAGTCTCAACACATTATGTTCCCTCCTTAGGAGCAAGCCTATACAAAAGATTCAAATCGACAAAAGGACAATTATGAAGCATTTCACATATACAAAGGTTATATTCATCTTTCTCACTATATACCACATTCTCCAAGACTTTTCAAGCCTATATCATAAAATCATGCTACCATCCTACATAGTCATAAGGCAATCCTTCATTTCAAGGGGAACTCCATTCAACCATAACAACTACTAAAAAGCTATAACCACATCATTTCATAACTTCTCAACATAGCATCTCCTTCCTCATAAACCACCTAGAGCCAATGTCATCACATCAACATATACTAAATTCACCTTCACATACACTCACCAAACCATAAAACCAAGGTAAGCATCAAAAATCACCTTTTTCAAGCATTGAGACATCATCCCAATCAAAAGAATCACATATAAAAGACAACCAGACAAGGAAACATAAGAGAGAGATTATATAGAGTTAAGTACTATGGAACGACATGAGAATAGTGAAGAAGGAAAACTCTATCTTCCTATAGCCTCTCGCTCATAGATGTGTTGCGACTCACCATCGATGAATGAGACTCTACTAGATGTGGCAATACAAGACTTTGAAACCTAAGGACAAAACACAAAATCTTACGCTCTGATACCAAGTTTGTTACGACCCAAAGTACCCCCTTAGAAGTTAGAGTACTCTTATATCGCCACACGGCGTCGTCGACTTCTCGGAGGTCTAAGACAAGCCCTTAGACATCTTTCATTGCATAATTATAATAAAAATAGCGGAAAATTTAAAACTTTTCATAGCACATCATATGCTAGAATCATCACTTCATATTTATATATATATCTATATATATCTATCTATCTATCTATATTAGCATAAGTACATAAGTACACTCTAAGTCTCTTTACCATCATAAGACACAACTCAATAGAATAGAATAGGGACACGACCCTTAACAACATAAATTATAAGTCTAAACTATTAAATCAACTTAAAGAAACATCTTAACATACGCAACCTTTGAATCATAAGGGTCCCTACTTGAACTTGGGAGATCTATCCAAGCTCTTCACTTAGGAGACATCAGCTAGCCATCACTACCTATACTTTGTGTACAAAGATGAAAAAGAATGGTATTAGTACAAGAATGCACTAAGTATGGCAACCATGCAAAAATTTGCATTTAAAGAGGACATTTCAGTTGAAATCATGCAACATGGCTTTTTAGTAAACTTCATGAACATAGGCACATAAAATCTCAATATAGTTCACATACATCATATAGACATTAATACTACTCATAATACCACATAAAACCATTTATCATACTTTGAGGCATATTCAATACATAAAATACATTACCTCTCTATTGTCATATTTCTTTCCTTAAGTAACCCTCAAGTGAACTTGTACAATGTATCACCTTGAGGTCACCTTACAATAGCCTTTAATAGATACGCTTCATAAACACAACCACATATATTCACAAGTCATAAGAACATCATATACATCACTTCAGTTAAAGACCATAACCTAATACAACTCCTAAGTCACCGTGGTGCAATGTGTAGATAGCATCCCATAATACTACTTCCATCAAGTGTACCTAAGAAATCACTCTAGACTAGGCATAACATACTAAACAAGTCATAACACTTTCATTTATAACTAGACATTAGGCCACATATTTCATAGCATCAATTAAGGACTCTTTCCTTTACTACAACCTTAGTCATAACTCATTTAGTTCATACCATAACTAAACCACCCTCACAACCCCTTTACAAGCTTACTTGTGCAATGTACACATAGAGTCCCATACCTCCACATATACTAAGTAAACTCACTTAGAAGCCAT
Organism: Solanum sitiens; assembly: GCA_016801875.1. Classification (NCBI taxonomy): domain Eukaryota; kingdom Viridiplantae; phylum Streptophyta; class Magnoliopsida; order Solanales; family Solanaceae; genus Solanum; species Solanum sitiens. The sequence continues at coordinate 570,115 of JABWTJ010000196.1, read as the reverse complement.
AAATGCAATTCACATGCATACTCATAATTCAAATCTTGACATACCAAAGTCACTTAACATGCATTCATACAATTCATACATAACATAACATAAGTCTTTACTTCATAAGAGGTTCCAATCCTATCCTTTCTTGATGTCATCTAGTGCAATGCATAGATAGGATCCATAGTCCTACCTATGCTAAGTACACTTCTCAAGGAATTTAAATTAGAATTCATATTCTTATCTTAGTTAATTTATTAACCTTCGGGAGACATAGCCATAACCAACATAGACCATGTGAGCTACATGGAATCTGGTGTTCTACTCCCACACCGAAAAGCGAGGGTTAACACTTGCCTAAGGTGTAACCAATCGTACATAGCTATATCAGTGGAAACCACAAGCTATAACCTATGGGGGCACGTAGTTATGGAACATGGAGATTGCTTATAGAAACTTTGACTTACAAGCGTGGAAGTTTCCATATCATGAGACAACATATAGATGGGAAACCAGACTTGCTAAATGTGAAGGTTCTCTTGTGGGAAGCCGGACTTACTAATGTGAAGCTCCCACTCTTATTTCTCATGTTCACTCAGTGCTAGGATCTAACTCCCTTTTTAATATATTTAATCCTTGAATGCATTAATTCATATAGAAGGTTGTAAGGACTTACGCCCTCATACATCATATAGCTCAAATGTATGTAAGATGAGAATGTCCTTTGATCATAGACCCTAGTTCATGTGAGAATGTCCTTTCACATATACATAAAATCATTCATAATGTGTGTGTTCATACCATGTGAGATCTACCTTCACATAACACCTCTAATAACATATGTTCATAACTTCATTAAACATATATTTCACATGCATAGAATTAGGTAATCATGCTAGCTTAACCACCCTTTCCTTAATCATCATGAATCTCTCCTATTCACAGTCATGCATGAAGTGTGTGTGTACATTAGTCAACATGATCACATAATGTATATAAAATAAAATTGAGGAAGCCACCCTCTAAAGATCACAACACATGTACAACATTCTTCAAGTCTCAAGTCATACACATATATAGAGTATTATGGACTATAGACTACACACTCACATTACATCATACGAGACAAGGACATATCAAAAATTAGAATAAAAGACTCCTAGCATACTTTGATAACACATTTATATAGGGTTCATATAGGTAGGGGTCATGCTACAAGGATATTCTTCATCACTAGCCATATAGACCACCAACCCTAACATGATCATCACACATATACATATAACATCATCCCCACACCTAGCTATACAACTAGTGTGGAAGTCTATAAATATAACTCCACATAACATGAATTGAAACATGATATTAGAATCAAGGCTAAATCCTTCAACTTCCTAAACATGGAATCATCATATAAATTCATCTTGCATATAATGCCTTCAAGTCCATTATCATATCACATAAACATATATAAGAATTTAAACACCGCCACCATAAGTGGACCATACCAATCAACACAATTCAATATACATTCTAAGCTAAATAGAGGAAAATAGGTCAACTTACCAAATCTCCAAGCTAATGCTAATCTTGATAAATTCCCAACAATTCATAACCAATTGAAACAAAGGAATATAGAACTAAGCAATTCAGTACAATCTAACCATAATCTAATAATCATATCATCAAGATCACAAGACCCATATTATAGGCCAATTTTAGAAATTAGGAGGATCATGAGTTCTTCATAAAATTGGATAGAAATTCATCATAACATCAGTAACTAAACATATATTCATCATTATAATTCTTTTGAAATCACTTTAACAATGAACCCATGGCTAGATTGAAATATAGGATTTTTGACTTATAATCATGTTTAGAAAAAGCTTTGAAAGGACTCCATAGATAAATGGTTATCTATGGATGAAGTATCACCATAAATTTTAAATTAGAAAGCCCATGAAAATCTTAGAAGAAATCTCTAAGAAGCCACCTCCATCACTTGTTCTTGAGCTTGGTCTTCAATGGAGGTTTTGGGGTTTTGGAAAAAGACAGAGTTTTGGGGTTCTGATTTTTCTTATTGATTGTTGAGGTTTTGACATGGGAAAGGGGTTAAGTAGGTATTAAAATAAGATCATAATTGTCACCCAAAGTTACCAAAACACCCCCATACTTATTTGGACTTTTAGACATGTCAAACTCAACTTTAATTTTAGGAATCTTCATCGGGGAACAAGTCCGCGTCGTGGAGCTACTCCCACAAGTTCTTGGAAACAAATTCTTGGACAGTGAAGTGCGCGACCAGGGCTCGATGCGCCTGTGTTTCACCAAGGCACAAACCCTTCTGCCTTGGGCAGCTTGCTTGGCCAAAGTTTGGGGTCCCTTCGTGGACCCCTAGGGCGATCCTTAGGGGGTCGAACCTGGATGTTTTGACCCTTAACATGCTTATTAGGATACTAGGGTCACATTCAGTGTCTTTCAACTCCAAACAACACATAAAAACAAGGCAAACATACAAGGAATCGCTAGCACGTCTAAAGACCAACTTTCGAACGTCTTGGACGTTCTCCAACGTTTGACCTCCAAAATTCTTCAAATAAATTATACCTACTATAAAACACTTAGTTAGTCATTTAAGGACTTAATAAACTCATAACCAACATGTTAGGATCTAATTCAACCTAGCTTATTTTTTAAGGGTGTAATACGATTGCTCCTCCATCGATGACCGATGAAGAGATAAGGGCAGATTTTCTTAATTTGGCCCAAGCCATGACTCACAAGCTGATATCGTCACTTCTCAAGTCCAAGATATGACTGCCCAAGTGAATCGGGATGTTGGACCTTGTGTGCCTCATCATGCTAGCATTATGACATCTCATTTGAGAAGCTTTACTAGGATGAACCCTCCTATGTTGTTTGGGTCAAAAGAGGATGAAGACCGTCAAGAATTCCTAGATGCGGTCTATAAGATCATATTTTCTATGGGTGTGACTATGGGTGAAAAGGCCGAATTGGCCGCCTATCAACTCAAAGATGTGGCCCAAACTTGGTACACCCAATGGAGAGATAATAAGGTTGTACGAGGTGGTCCGATATCTTGGGAGATCTTCAAGAGGGAATTACTTGATAGGTTTTTCCTAAAGTATTGAGGGAAGCTAAGGTGGGAAAATTCATTAACCTTCGTCAAGTATTTATGAGTGTACTTGACTACTCTTTAAAGTTTACAAAATTCTAAGTATGCTCCATCCTTGGTGTCTAACCCAAGGGATGAGATGAGTCGTTTCATTACGGGAGTGTTCAGTGACTTGGTGGAAGAATATCGTTCGGCTATGCTTCATGACTATATGAATATTTCACGTCTAATGGTGCATTCTCAACAAGTGGAGGAAAGTAGACTAAGGAGGAAGAATAGAGACGCCAAGAGAGCTAGGTCTAATCAAGGTGGTTCTTCAAAGGGGAAGTTAGAAATTGAAGATAAGCCTAGATTTAAGAAGAGGTTCGCCAATCAAGTGCCTTCCCAAGGCATGTGATTATAGGGTGTCTAACCCTAAGTCTCAAAATTGAAGAGGTACTAGTTCACCAAGCAAGAAGCCTACTTTTGGAAGTATCGCAGGAAACACATGGGGGAATGCCGTGGTGACGGGCAATTACTTTGGGTGTGGTAAAAGTGGTCACAAGGTGAGGGATTTCCCTAATATGAAGAGGCAATACAATGGGAGTGGACAAGCAAGTGGTTCTAATGTTGATGCTCAAAAAAATAATTGTGTTTATGCTCTCTGCTCTAGGGGTGAACAAAAGAGTTCTCCCGATGTGGTTACCGGTATGTTATAAGTATTCTCTATAAATGTTTATGCTTTACTTGATCCGGGTGCTACCTTGTCATTTGTTACCCCTTTGGTAGCTATAAAGTTTGATATTTTGCCCGATATCTTAAGTGAACCTTTTATGGTGACTACCCTGGTAGGTGAGTCGGTGGTTGCAAAAAGAATATATAGTAATTGTACTATAATGTTTCCCAATAGATTTACCCATGTTGAATTAGTAGAACTTGATATGGTTGATTTTGATGTCATTTTTGGGATGGATTGGTTGCATGCTTGTTTTTCTTCCATTGATTGTAGGACAAGAGTTGTCAACTTTAACTTTCCTAATGAGCCCGTGTTAGAGTGGAAGGGGGGAAGTTCTATTCCTAGAGGTCGTATCATTTCTTGTCTATAAGCATGTAAGATGATCTCTAAAAGGTGTCTATACCATACTGTAAGAGCCAAAAATTTAGTCTCCAAAGTTCCTCCCATTGAGTTAGTCCCCGTAGTGAGGGAATTTCCGGAGGTCTTTCCTAATGACCTTCCCGAAATCCCTCCCGAATGAGAAATTTTTCCTGGTATTAACTTGATACCGGATACGAATCCCATTTCAATTCCTCCTTATCAAATGGCTCCGGACGAATTAAAAGAATTGAAGGCTCAACTCAAGAATTTCCTAGACAAAGGCTTCATTCAACCTAGTATTTCCCCATGGGGTGCTCTGGTTTAATTTCTGATGTGTATCGATTACCAGCAACTTAACAAAGTGACCATTAAGAATAAGTATCCTCTCTCTCGGATTGACGGCGTGTTTTATCAACTCCAAGGGGCAAGCTATTTTTCTAAGATTGACTTGAGGTCGATATATCACAAACATAGGGTGAGAGATGAAGATATTCCCAAAATGGCCTTTCAGACAAGATATGGTCACTATGAGTTGAGTGATGTCTTTTGGGTTGACTAATGCTCCTGCAGCATTTATGGACCTAATGAATAGTGTGTTCAGAAACTACCTAGAGGCCTTTGTGATTGTCTTCATAGATGACATTTTGGTATATTCAAAGAATGAGGGTGATCATATGGGTCATTTGAGAGTGGTGTTAAAATTCTTGAAGGAACACTAATTATTTTCCAAGTATAGCAAATGTGATTTTTTGTTAAGGTCGGTTGCGTTTTTTAGTCATGTCATCTCTAGTGAGGGTGTAGAGGTTCATCCAAACAAGATCGAGGCGGTTAGAAATTGGGCTAGACCTTTGGCTCCAACAAATACAAGAATTTTCTTGGGTCTAGCCAGGTACTATAGGAGATATGTGGATGGTTTTGTGTCCATTGCACCTCCTTTGACTACGTTGACCCAAAAGAATATGAAATTTGAGAGGTCAAAGACATGTGAAAGAAACTTCAAAACCTTGAAAGATAGGCTTACCACCGCTCCGGTTTTGACTTTACCAGAGAGTCCTAAAAGTTTTATGGTATATGGTGATGTATCTCGAGTTGTATTGGGTTGTGTTTGTATGCAAAACGGGAAGGTTATAGCCTATGCTTCTAGACAACTCAAGGTTCATTAGAAGAACTACCCAACTCATGATCTTGAGTTAGCAGCCGTGGTATTTTGAAAATATGGAGGCATTACTTATATGGTGTTCATGTTGATTGATATACCGACCATAAGATCCTTCAATATGTTTTTACCCAAAAAGAGTTGAATCTCCGACAAGGAAGATAGTTAGAGTTGTAGAAAGATTACGACATGAGTGTTCTCTACCATCCCGACAAAGCCAATGTGGTTGCGGATGCTCTAATTTGTATGACCATGGGTGGTGTTTCTCATATTGAGGATAGAAAGAAAGACCTAGTGAAAGATGTCCATAGGTTGGCTCGGTTGAGTGTTTGATTGGAAGATTCTCCTAATGGTGGTTTTACGGTTCATCATAACTCCGAGTCGTCTTTGGTGGTTGAGTTGAAGTCTAAGAAACACCTTGATCCATCATTAATGGACTTAAAGGAATAGGTTCTTACTAAGCTTAATGAGTCATTGTCCTTAGGGGGGAGAGATGGTGTTTTAAGGTAGCAAGGGAGGTTGTGTGTGCCCAATCTGGAAGATTTGAGAAACCGAATCCCAGAGTAAGCTCATGGTTCCCAATATTCGATTCATCCGGGTTCTAATAAGATGTATCATGACCTTAGGGAAGTGTTTTGGTGGGATGGCTTGAAAAGGGACATAGCAGAATTTGTTGCAAAGTGTCCAAATTGCCAACAAGTGAAAGCCGAGTATCAAAAGCCGAGTGGTTTCCTTCAAGAAATCCAAGTTCCCACTTGGAAGTGGGATTATATTAATATTGACTTTATAGTGGGTTTGCCTCATACTCGAAGGCAAAATGACTCTATATGGGTGGTGTTGGATAGGATGACGAAATCCGCTCACTTTGTTCCCGTTAACTCTACTTACTCAGCGGAGGATTATGCAAAGATCTATATAGATGAGATTGTGAGTCTTCATGGTTTTCCATTATCCATCATATTAGATAGGGGTGCACAATTCACATTTAGAGTTTGGAGGTCATTTCAAAAAGGGTTTGGTACAAGAGTAAAGTTTAGCAGCGCTTTTCATCCTCAAACGGATGGTCAAGTGAAACGTACCATTCAAACCCTTGAGGATATGCTTAGAGACTGTGTAATAGATTTCAAAGGAAGTTGGGATGAACACTTGCCTTTGGTTGAGTTCTCTTATAACAATAGTTACCATTAGACTATAGACATGGATCCTTTTGAGGCTTTGTATGGTAGGAGATGTAGATCTCCGGTTGGTTGGTTTGAAGTTGGTGAGTCTTCACTTTTTTGTCCCGAATTGATCTTTGACTCTTTGACAAAAGTTCATATGATAAGGAACCGATTGAAAACAACCTATAGACGGCAAAATTCTTATGCCAACAATACGAGAAGAGAGTTAGAATTTGAAGAAGGTGATAAGGTGTATTTGAAAATTTCAGCCATGAAAGGGGTGATGAGATTTGGCAAGAAGAAGAAGTTAAGTCCTCGTTATGTGGGTACCTATGAAATTTTGCAAAGGGTTGGTAAGGCTGCATATGATTTGAGATTACTTAGTGAGCTTGCGTCGGTACACCTGATTTCCATGTATCCATGCTTAAGAAATGCATTGGTTACCCCGAAACCATTCTTCCCTTCCTATTGAGTGTCTAGGAGTGGATGAGAATCTCTCCTATGAAGATGTTCCGGTGGAAATCCTTGATCGTCAAGTGAAGAAGTTGAGTAACAAACAGGTGGCCTCCATTAAGGTGTTATGGAAGAACCACCTAGTTGAGGGAGCAACATGGAAAGCCGAGGCCGACATGAAGTCCCGTTATCATCATCTCTTTGCTAATTAAGGTTATTTGTTCCTATTAATAATAAAAATAACGATTAAATTTGAATTTGAATTTTTTTTTTTGTCAAAAATATGCATATTTATGGTAAACTGTTTATGCTAAAATGAGTTTTCATGGAAAAATACTCTTTTGCTTGATTTGCACTTATTTATGTATTTGGTATCTTGTTGCCTTTATAAAATGATATTGATCATGTTGATGTGTTTTGAAATGAGTTTGGCATAAGTGACTCTATATGTTGTATTGAGCTCATGTTGTTGTTGAGAAGGAAATTTCTCATGTTGTGATGTTTAGCTCTTATAAGTGATAATTGATGTTTTTCAGTTGCTATGTGTATATGTCATGTTGTTATGTTGATTTGAGTTGTAACTCATGTTTTGATATGTTGTTTTTGGTTGGGCTGCTAGTATTGAGTCTATCCTTTCCCTTCGAAAGATTTTCGCGTTATTCGAGGACGAATGTTCCTAAGGGGGGGGTGGTGGTGGATAATGTAACACTTCGAAAGCCCAAGACTTAATTTAGAGCCTCATATAGGTTTCTAAGGTTGTAACACTGTTTTAAGGTAAAAAATAATGGCTATAAGTCATTTAGGAAGTTTTAGAGTCAAGATGTCAAGAAACGTCCATGACGTCCGGAGACTAGTGAAAGAGGTGCTAATGTGACATGGCCTATTTCACGAGGTTTTAGGAGTCAGAATTTGATGAGTTTTGTGTAAAGGTGTCAAACATGTATTAGATTGCGTTTAGGGTCGAAACCTACGGGTACGACTCCCCAAGGACCACCATAAGGGTCCATGGAGAGGACCCTTGCATTTCACAAAAATCATCAAAAGTAGGCAGTGTCCGTCGTTCAAGTCCATAATTTCACATGAATGTCACGATCCAAAAATGGGCGTAATGACACTCGTCTTATCCCACCAAGACAGTCAGCCTAAAACTCAACCATTACAATTAAATGCGGATGTTTTATAATAAACTTAAAAGTACCCCCATAATTTCTTTGTCACGTGTACAAGCCTCTAAAATATTACAATTGAATCAAAAGGAAATACAAGTCTCATATGACATTGTTTCTAGAATAGAACAAGATCATAAACAGGAGAAATAAGGTCTACTGAGATGACAAAAAACTATATCACAAATCATCTAAGTAGCCTCGGAAAAGAAGAGAATATATCAAAAAGGTCCGGGCTAGTATCCTACAAAAAATTGTAGAGGCAACGGGTGAGTACAAAACCACACGGTACTCAATAATTAAACCTCTAAACATGAGTTAAGGGAATAGAATACGGGTACTCCTTACACCCCAATAGAACCTCCATAACTACAACTTGCATAATATAAGCCCAATCTAACAATTCACAATTTACAAGTGCATATCTCAATAACAACATTCTATAATCACATATTCTCAACAACAAGCTAAATATTCCTCAACTACAACATCCACAACAAGAGCA